>JXCR01136718.1:82620-119555 GCA_002079205.1 Phalaenopsis hybrid cultivar | reverse complement strand
ATTTAGAAAATCATTAAGATAATTAATTTTGGAAAATTTAAACATTTAAATGACTTGATTTTTAATCTCCACTGTGATTTATGATCCAGAGAACTTATCATAAAAATTTTAAAATATTTTGAGTTAATTTGACAACTTAAATTGATTTTTAAAGATAAATATCACTCTTAACACTTAAATGATTTTTTAAAAATCAAGACATAACTCAAAAAATTATGAAACTTAATTTTTTGAGTTCTCTGTGATTAGGGGTATTTTCTAAAAATAAAATGATATTTAAAATAAAAATTTAATTTTTTAGCCTATTTTAAATATTTAAAATAACTAAAAATTCATAAAAATTACAAAAATAATAAAACTCATAGAAATGTTCTAAATTGCTTCTTAATTACTTAGGAACAATTAGAATATTTTTCCTGATTTTCTAAATAAAGAAATTGAATTTTAAAGCTTAAAAATAACTTTTAAAAGGCTAAAAATAAGTTTTCACTAAAAAAATAATTCCAATAAATCAAAGAAAAATCTATTTCTCCTCTGAGTTCTCTGACCTTAGGGAGATTTTTCAAAAATATAAAACTTAATTTTCACTGCCAGATTTTTCAAAAATATAAAACTTAATTTTCACTACTTAAAATATTTTATTTTTATTAAATAACTCAAAACTTAAAATAATTATGATAAATCACAAAGATGTCAAAAAATTGTGAAATTTGATCCAAAAACTTCTCTGGTCTAGGTATACTTTCAGTAAAAATTTCAAAGATCATGAAATTTTGTCCAAAGGCTTTTTTGGTCTAGTTCTACCTCGAACAAAACTTTCAAGGAATTATAACTTACCTTGGTCAAGTTAGGAATTTTCTTTGAAAAATCCTATTTTTGCATAAAAATAATTATATCAATTAAATTAAATTTTTAAAAATCACATTTTCTCCTCTGATGTCTCAATTGACCCATGGATGAGGCAGGATAAATATTTCAAAGTCATTTGAATTGAATGTGACAAATTATGAGGTGTTAGAGCCTTGTGGGCAAATATGTAATTTTGGAAATCTTGCCTTAATTAACATTTAGGCTTAAGTCAAGGTGGGGAATGGGTAACCTCTGATCTTAATGAATTTATTTGATGCTTGAAACACAAAGGGGTTCGGTAGAAACCAATTTCACTTTCTTAATTAAGATTAATAAATTTCTAAATTATTAAAATTTGGAAGTTTATTAAAATTAAATGATCCTAGACTTAGGGGTATAAATTTTGAAGTCAATAATTAATTGACTTAATACCCCTATCTTGATTTCTAAATAAAATCCAAATTATGAAGCATGACCACTTAAAGCTTAACCCTTTTCAAAACTAATCAAGACACTCACTTAGGCCTTAAGGGCTTAGTGGTGACTTAGGCTAAATCAAAATTGACTAAAAAATGATTAGAGAAATAAACATAATTATATCGAACATCCTTGAAACACCACTAAGCCCAATTACGATTAAAATTTGGCTAAGTGTTCAAATTACACTAACTTGCCCCTTTAAGGGTCTTCACCCACATAATTCTTAAATTGAATGACAAATGATAATTACCCCTTCTCTTAGGGATAATTGGGACATCAATGTTCACTGAGTAATAAGGGTATTTACAGGATGAATTATTAAGCAACATAATAAGTTTTAATGGACTCGAGACTTTTTGGTGAGAAGGAGTCATGGACCTGCTTCCCCCTCCTAACTTGTTGATTAGAGGCCTATTAAACTTAATATTCTTCGCTCAATGAAATCATCCTTAATTAAACTTTTAATGAAGAGGCCTATTAAACTTAATATTATTTGCTCAATGGAATCATCCTTAATTAAACTTTTTAAGGACTCACCAAGATATGACATAGGGTTAGGAAAACTATCAAAACTTTATTTTTCCTACTTTTCATAAATGCCCTCACATGCATTTTTAAGTTTCAGGTGGTGGAACGAGAAGACCCGTCAAGTACGCTTTTACAGTTTATAGTACCGTCTTTCTTCTGCCTTTTTCTTACATGTTTCATGCTTGCATTTACCTACATAAACTTGCATGTTAACCATAATCAAAATCAAAACTAAAATCAACCAAGATAAAATTTACCACTACAACATTAAAAATATTAAAACAACTCAAAATTTAATCACAAACATCACACAAAACTACAATTGCAACTAAATTAAGACGTCTCTATCCAAAATTTAATCACAAACATCATATAAAACCACAACTTTAACTTAATTAAGATGTCTCTATTTGATGATCGACTAAAACTAAAATCAACCAAGATAAAATTCACCCCCACAACATTCAAAATATAAAACAATTCATCACAAACATCACACAAAACCACAAATTCAACTAAATTAAGATGTCTCTATCGGATGATCGAGAATCCCTCAGAAGAGGTAACCTATGGTTGCTAATGAGGTCTTCCCACGGTCTAAATGAAATTATGGAACTCATTAAGTTGAGTTTAGTAAATTCATTTGGACATCCCATGGTTTAAATGAAATTATGGAACTCATTAAGTTGGGTTTGATAAGTTCATTTGGACTACGTGAATCCAATAGAAAATAGTGANGCAGCACGACCATCTTCAACAGCAAAACCTGTCTTCCCTAGCTAAACCAATCTTCCTTCCTTAGACCTAAACCTCAAAGCCATAGGGCTTCGAGGTTGCTTGCTTATGCAACATAAATCCTCACCTTATCTTTAAGCCCTAACTCGTCTTAGGATTCTGAGGTTGTCGTTTATCACGACTCCCTGCTATATAATATAAGCCCTAACTCGTCTTAGGATTCCGAGGTTGTCGTTTATCATGACCAAATCCTCACATCTTTCAGGCTATTTGTGTGATCATTTCATACAAATGTAAGCCCTAACTAACAAAATTGGCAGGATAAAACACCTAAATATTTCTCCTCAAAACTGAAGCCAAATATTAGGATAGCTTGGGAAGTCACCGAGGTTCTCCTCTAGATCCATGACAACCCCTAGTTCTTCTTCCTTTGGATTCTACAATAAAATGTTTCAAATTTGAATCAATCCCCTTTCACATCTCTATGACCGATTTCGCTGAAGAGTCCTACTCTTTGAAATTCCTTGAAGATAATATTTCCTGATTTTTATCGAGAGTCTTCTTAGGTGACTTTGGTCATTTAGGATGTAATTAACTATAGGGGCTTGCCCTTATAGGAAGCATGTCCGAACCCAGCTTAATATCAAACCTATTTAATACTTTATATTGAATAGGGGAACTTGTCGGCAAATACAAAGGTTTCGCTGACCAAACGGACGTCATACTTTCCTTAGTTTATTTGATCGAGCCTCATCCTCAAGTCCTGTGTTTATCCTTCGGGATAGATATAGGATTCCAGGTACAGTTCTTATGAATTTTAAACTATGAAAAATATGGGTTCAGTTTGATTTCATACTTCAACGTCCTTCCGAAGCGGGTGACGAGATTTTGATTCCAGCGACCGACAACTTCTTACAAGAAACCCCACAAACCAACCCAAAATAGCATTGACAGACCTAAATAAATGTTGCATTTTATGTGGATGATCATAATGAACAACTTCTGTGAAGGATGGAAGTGATTTTGGGCTCAATTGAAGGGTTAATTTGAGGGAATCTTGAATTTTAATCAATTTGGTCATGTTGGGGCTAGGTTTGGGTCTATGTTGAGCTAGCCTTGGACTAACTCCAAATTGATTGTTGTAAATGGTCAATAGGGACCCCGTTAAGATTTTTCAACATGAATTGGATGCCAATTTGAGGATTAAGGCAATCAATTGGGTGAAATTTGGGGACTTAGCCAATTTGGGGCTAAATTTGGGAATTTTGGATTTAGGCCAAAATCAAATGGATTTGAAGCTTCATCAAGGCCAATTAATGGTTGATTTTGATGTGTAGGAATGTTATAAAGATTTTGCAACATTAATTGGGGCTAATTGACTAGGCTATGGGTGTGACCAAAATTTGGGGTTTGACCTATACCAAAATTGGGCTCAAATCATGGAAAAATCAGAGAAAGTCCCCAAGGTCAAATAACATAATCAAAGAAACTAGGCTATGGGTTCAATTTAAAACATTTTCTTCAATTTCCAATTGATTTTATGTGTAGAGGTGATATCTGATCTTGGAAAAATCAGAGAAAGTCCACAAGGTCAAATAACATAATAACTCCTAATTTTATTTAATTTAGTTTTATATTTTAATTTTAATGATTTAATAATTTATCAAATATTTTAATTGATTTTAAAAATTATAGTGGATTAATTTGCCAAGATTTATTTTTTTATTCTTCCCTGTTCACCAAGTTTAATGCATTTTATTTCATTTCTGAATTATATTAATTATATAATAAATTTTCAAGGGATTAGTATTTTTATGGATTAATTTAATTCAGAAAATATTGAATTTCTCACATAAGTCAAGTGGCGCCTCGTCATTCTTACACCTATCAAACAAACATGCAACACACTGCTGTTGGATGCACTTTCCACATAGCCCGATGTGCTAGAGTTGATCTAGCTATCTCGAATTCAATGCAATCTGTTGTCTGGTTGAATCTGTGTCATCCTTTCCCAATACAAAAAAATGGACGACATCCATTTATTTTTCCCGCTGGAATGTTGAACTAAAGATGTCTACACCTTAAGGATAAATTCTCTCAATCCAATTGGCTAAATCTTAATCTAATATAGCCAAAAGCTATACAAACTTTAACTAACCTATACATACGACTAAAATGAACTTGAATTTAAACTTTTCTTTAAGAAAAAACCAAACCTGAGAAAGTTTTTTGAGTTTTCTGATCCTGATATTTTATATGTAAGGATTTATGAAGTTAAAACCATTACTTGAAGATTTGATCCCCGGCAAAGGTGCCAAAAACTTGATCCCAAGAAAAGTAAGTTTTCAATTATATTTTTAAAAATTAAGACTCTACGTAAGTATACATATTGTTATCAAGTAATATAGAGCTTTCTGATTAAGCCCCGAATATCGATCCCACAGAGATCGAGGTTAATCACGGCGATTTTCAAGAGAAGTTATAGTATAAAATAATACACCCTATCTTGAAAAGTCGATAAAGGTTTGATTTTGATAATATCCTATAATTATCACTGCAATACTACTTCTAATCCTAAAATAAAATACTTAGTAAAAATCAAAATATGGGATTTAATATATTAAAAGTACCCTTCCTCATGTAATGAAATTAGTGACATGTGTAAAAGTAAAACAAGTAGTGAGAGAGATTGTGACAAATAAGAGTAATTATATTATTTACCCTCGGTCAACTAATATAAAGAACATTGGCTAATTCATATTTTAAGAATCCTAAAGCCTAATTAGTACAAGAGATATTAGATCTCACTCTGAAGTCTCCTCGTCCCCTCACCAAAAGGCTAACATCTAGTATTAAAACCTAAAACTAAGAAATAAATTGGGGGCTTTAGCATGTCACCCTAAAGTCCTCTAATTCTACACCCATCAAAGTATAGGTCTTAGTTTGGACTACATTCTCATCCATACAATCTCATGTGATTTTAACATAAGTTGATTGAGACAATACAATCACCAATGTAATATGTTCTCACAAGAGAATTTAACATGCAAGTTGATCAAATTTACTTGTAAATGAAGAATAAAGTAAAAGTTATCCAATATATTCTCACTCTACTCAATTATATATCCTACACATGCATACTAATTCATTATAAGAGGGAAGAGTAAAGAAAATTACTCACTACACATGGAGAAACAACAAAACTTTTCATTGAACAAGACTTTAAAACCATACAAAAAAAGTACTAGATTAAAATCAAAATATAATGAAAATACTTATCTTTGATGGAAATCAAACTATCCTTGCATAGCAAAAGCAATCTTCTTACAATCCTCTATAAGAACAAAGTGAAAGAAAAAAAAGAAATCTCTCACTCTCTCTCTCTTTCTTTCTCACCTTGTCTCCCCACTTAAGGCTCTTTTCCATGACTTCTTCTTCTTCTCCAAGCCTACTTCTCCTCTTCCAATTAGTTTAAGAGTCCAAGATTCAGTTTTTAATAACATTTCCAAGGCTTATTTATAATTTTCTTAGAGATGCTTAAATGTCTCTTCAAAAGTGTCCATATTCAATGAATCTTCCAAAAGGTGTCTCAAGTGACTCTCATAGTCCTTAAAAACGTCCATATAACCACCCCAAAATTTTATAGAAAGTCCCTTTTATCATTTCCAATGAATTCTCTAAGAGACACACAAAGAACCGTTTAAAAAATAGTCCAAATCCGATGTATATTCTAGAGGATATGTTGAAAATCATTTTTGGCACTTAAGCACCCTCCTCTCTGTCTGGTGGTGCCTAAGTGTCATTTTGTGCACTTTAGCACCTGGCAGAAACACTTAAGTCCCTAGTTTTGGCTCCCATGGATCCGCTGTGCCCCAGTTCGACCTGATTTTCTCCGTTTTGGTCCAATTTTATTTCTTTTGCTACAATCACTCAAATTCTTCAATTTGATGTACCTACAACCAAAAACACAAGAAAACATACCTTTAAAGTGCAACATCTTTATAAAATATAGCATAAAAAATAGTACATTTTTAGGAACATCAAAATACCCCAAACTTAAACATTACTTGTCCTCAAGTAATACTACATTTTAAAAAAAATTTATGTAGATTAGAGTTAATGGGTCATCCTTTAGAATTGCTAAAATTTTGTTCTAAAAATGTGATAGTTCAAATTAGAAGAATTAGTGAATCAGACAGCCTGGGGTCTAAAATATTTATCATCAAACTTGGGAATTTGTTTTCCTATCTAATTCAAAAATATATGCAGATTTTTCAAACTTTGGATCCTATGAAATTTACTTTCTAGACTTAAGAAATCTCTTAAAAATAATTTTTATTAATATAAGTGTAAAAATCAAGCTTAAGATTGTTCTAAGTTCTTTACTCTAAAAAGACTCAAGTGAAACCAATTTTTGATTAGGACCTCTCCTCAAGCTTCTACTCAATTTTGTTTTTGTATTTTCTTTTTCTTTTTTCAAGTTCTTTTTGATCCATTATTTTTTTCTCTCATTTATTTTTTTTTATATATGAGGATTACTATATCTGGAGAAGTTCTTAATTGATTTTGAATTCCACTATTCTCCTATAAAGTACAAACTTATTACTTTCCTTCACTTTAAAGTTGTATTTTTTCTTAAATACTTTATAAAATAGACTTAAATGTTTGAAAATAAAAATTCTAAGAATCCTTAATTTTTTAAATATACAATTATTCATACTAAAGATATTTATTCATTTCCCCAAGTTCTCCACTAAATATTCCTAACTCTAGGTTCCTCGTTTTCACTAAAAATATCACAAAGATTTCCTACTCCATTTCTATACTTAAAATTCTACCATCCTTAAGGTGACTCCACATAAAAATAATCATTAGAAATAAAATACAAATTTATTTGTAGTACTTTTGAAAAAAAGTAAGGTTTAAATTTGAAACATTTTTTTTCTCCCCCCAAACTTAAGCTCAAACATGTGTAATAATGAAGTACAAAAATATGCGGCAGGGAAAGATCACTTTTACAATTTACTACACATCCTAAAAAAAAAATCAACAAATAACATATGGTAAAATATTGCAGTAGAAAGTAAATCTAGCCTAAACATGCTTGACATAACACTAAAAGGAGTTTTAAATAGTAGAACAGGTACAAAATGAAGATTAAACAGGAACACATTTTAAAATTTATAAAGGAATTGCTAGATGCTAACAAGTTTAAAATATTGAGTTAAATTTTTTTCATCTCTAATGACTCATTCATCTTGACTCACAAACATAGGCATACAAACTCCAATACATAGACTCGCAGATTCATAAACAAACAACAACTAAGGTTAATTTGATCTCTCTTATACTCAAATTTCCCCTCCTCACTTTCAATTTCTAACGAAAGAAACCACACTAATAATGTGGGTGTATTATAAAACTTTATATTGTTTTCACCCATGGACCATAATTCCCTCATGTGTTGTCAATTTCAAGGTTACTTTAAGTCTAAGGTATACTCAATCTGGTAAATAAAAATAGTACAATTCATCTAGATGTTCTTCGTTAAATAAGTTCATGACCTTACTCAAAGAAGACAAAGTCAGGTAAAGGAAGTAATAGAGTTCACATGGAGTGGTCCAAGTCCAAACTCTACAAGCTTCACGGTAACACTCAACTCCGGTTAAGAACTAAGTCATAGAAGACTCGTCAACATGCTACTACCTGAAATCATATACAAATCTATTAATGATGAAGGAATTACCTCACAACATTAATCCAATCCACTCTTAAACATCAAACACAGATCAAAGTCCAACATCTCACCATTATCCAATCCAACATAACAACAATCACACTATACATATAATAAAGATAACCATGGGTTAACACCCACAAAGTGCTTGGTCTAACATTGATGATCTAATGTATCCAATGTTTACTCTGGGTGCCTCAGCATCAAAACTCATTCATTTTTCATGTATACCATGGAATATGTCATCAGTGATTTTGAATAACTCTTTCTTAGGAGATCTTTTACTGATTTTATCATTCAATTTAGGTTCTTCTTCTGATTGAGTTGAATCTAAGGATATAAAAATTGGTGGTATAGTTGAATTCCCTAAATAGGTAGGCTTTAAAATTATTTGGGGTACATTTATCTCAAGTTCATGAGATTTTACAACAGATGGAATTAAAAGTTTAATATTTTCGGTAACGTTCATCTTTTCACACCTCTCTTAAACATACATACAGTCTTCCTTAAACAATGTTTTCAACTCATCATTAAAGTCTATTTCGAGCTCATCCGTTAACTTACTCTCAAAAATTTCTTGGAAAAGGTCTTTACTTAAATAATCAATTTCATCCATCCAAAAATAATCAACATCTTTTCTCTCAGCTGGATAATTCATAGTCTTTAAAATGTCAAAAGTGGCTTCATGGTCATTAATTTTCACAGTCAACTCTCTCTTTTGCACATCTATCATAGCTTGTCCAGTACAAGAAAAGGTCTCCCTAAAATAATTGAATTTTCTTTATCTTCCTTTATATCTAATATAATAAAGTCTATATGAAAGATAATTTTATCCACTTTAACAACCACGTCTTCTATAACTTCCTTTGGATAAATGATAGATCGTCAACTATTTGAAGGGTTATAGTAGTGGTAGAAATATCAACTAAACCTAACATTCTAAATATAGATAGAGGCATCACATTAATGCTGGCTCCAAAATTACATAAAGTTTTTCCACATAATCTTTCTCCAATTACACAAGGAATTGTTAAGCTAAAATGTTCTTTAAGTTTCTGAGGAAGTTTTTTCTGAAGTATTGCGCTGCACTCCTCACTTAGTGCAACTGTATCGTAATCCCCAAACTTCCTTTTCTATTTTAATATCTCTTTCATAAACTTTGCTAAACTTGACATCTGTTCCAAAGCTTCAGCAAAAGAAATATTTATCGTTAACTTCTGAAGTAGTTCCATGAACTTTGAAAATTGTTTATCCACGTTATGTTGTCTAAGTCTTTAAGGAGATGGAGGTGGTGGTCTTTCTAAATTAATTCTTAGTTGGAGATATTAATTTTTTCAGATCCTTAAAAACATGTTCTTCAGGTCTTTTAGTTTCCTTTGTTTCTCTCATAACTTCTTTCTCTTTTCTAACCACATCCTCTATCTCTCTTCCACTTCTTAATTGAACAACTTCTACTTGTTCATCATTGTTCTTTTTAGGGTTGATCTCAGTGTTGCTAGGAAGTGTTCCTTGGGGTATACTGCTAAGTGAATTAGCAATTTGTCCCAGTTGATTCGCTATGTTTCTAATCGCAGCATTTTGACTTTGCAACTAGTTTCTCATTTGCAATACCACTTCTTTTATAGACATATTTTTATCTTCAAATTGTTGATCATTGTTAGAGTTTTGTGGATATGAAGGTATAAAGTTTGTGATCCCCTGATTATTCCAAATTTCATTAGGAATTGCATGATTATTTTCCCATTGTTGGTTTCCACCCCTAATAGTATGATACCACTTAAAATTAGGATGGTTCCTCCAACCTTGGTTATAAAAGCTAGAATACAGGTTGTTTATGGTATTTAAAGTCTCCTATGATAAGTTAGAATCAATCATATGCCATAATGAAATGTCCTCACTTACTGGAGTAAATTGAGGTTGGTTCATTCCAAATTGGTCTAACTTCCTTGATATTGCAGCAACCTGAGATGCAAGAATTTACCCTTGCAGAGGGCCATTGAAATTCATTTGCAGTCATTTCTTCAATTAACGCATATTCTTCATCAAATGGTTTTGACATTAATGATCCACCAGCAACAGCGTCAATTTTAGACCTAAGGGATCCTACTAACCCACTATAAAAAGTTTGAATTATTAACCAATCGGGCAGAGCAAGGTGTGGACACTTTCTTAAGAGTTCCTTAAATCTTTCCGAGGCTTCATATATTGACTCCCCTTTATACTGAAAAAATGAGATAATATCGTTTCTAAGTTTAGTTGTCCTTGAAGGTGGAAAAAACATAGCTAGGAATTTCTTATTTAACTCCTCCCAATTTTTAATAGAGTGATCACGACTTTCTATATAGATGTAAAATATGATGTATGTGATTATATGCTTAATTTCCTTAAGAGTTATTCTTAATTTGCAATAAAGTCAAAAAGCTGTTCCAAAGCAAAAGCTAAATAAGCTTTCCATTATGAAACAAATAAGAATAAAATTATAATATTTAAATATGGGATACTACGCAAGTATATGTATTGTTATCAAGTAATATAGAACTTTTTGATCAAGCCTCAAATATTGAACCCATGGGGAGATTAGCAATATGCACTTTAGAAAACTAGAAAGTTTATAAATTTTAGATGACAAAAATCTACTTAGCAAAATATTCTCACTTAAACTTAAGATGCTAAATTAGGAATGCAAATTTGATTCTTTTTGTAGTTTTTGGTTTACGAAAATAAAGTAAGCAACTAATTAACTTAACTAAATATTTGCAAGATGAAGGCAATATAAGTAAAATGTCTTTTTCCTTATTATGAATCAATAATAAGTAGAGAAATTTTGTTATGAAACTATTCTAAATGTGTTGTGCGAAATTGAAGCAATAATATTCTTTACCCTTACTGGAGATGCTATAAAGAATATTGGCTAATCTATAGTTTGAATAGCCTTGAAAACCTGTTAGGTAGGGAAAACACTAGCTCTCACTCTAGAGTTCCCTCTTCTCCCTCCACCGGGGGGCTAACATCTCATATCAAAGCCTAAAACTATAAATTAAATGGGGAGTTTAGCCTATCACTCTAATTTCCTCTAATTCTACACCCTTGAAAAGTTTATTTCCCTATTTATTTGCACTCAACCCCATGAACTACATTTTCATCCATGAAATCAATATGTGATTCTAAATAATTTGTTGACTAAGATAATATCATCTCAGATCTTACAAGTTCTCACAAGAGTTATTAACATCTTAATTAGCCAAATCAAGAAGTAAATGAAGTGTAAGGTTTCAAATCATCATAACTTCTTCCAAAATTGAAGCCTAATACTTCACGTAACTTCCTTTCAACACTTATTCACTTATCATTTTAAGGAAAAAGATAAATAAACTACTCAAAATCCATGGAGAAAACACAATCACACATGAGTTTAAAAGTAAAAATCATGCACACAAACAAGAAATCTAAATTAAAACCAAGTGTAGTCACAAAGATAAACACTTATCTCAAATCCTCTCCACCAAATGTCTTGAAGTTCCTTTGAATTCTCTTCCTTCACTCACAATACAACTAAACACTCAAAATAAAAAGAAAGTGGCTCGCAAAGGTGGCGACTTGGATGGATGATGGCTGTAAAATCTGATGGGTGGCTGGCCTCTTATCTTGATGATTTAAGTCTTCTTTAATAAAAATCCAAAAGGTGCCTTGGTGTCCCTTCAAAATGTGTCTCCATTCAACAAATCATCTAGAATTTACCTCCTCAAAAGCTAATTGAATAAATTTTCATGCCCATGTGATATTTCACACATTTTTACCAAGGGTTGCTTAAAACACCTCTTAAAAAATTTATCTAAATTCATTGAATCATAAAATAACTACTTTTGGTGCATAAGCGCGGGGTACCTGGCGCTTAGGTCTAGCCGTAAGACTTTCACGTTTACTATTCCTAGAGGACTAGAAAAAGGAACTCTTACCATTAGAAACTCTAAACTATTCTTTTCCCAACTTGAAGTTCCGCATGTTGGCCCTGACCTCTAGCACTTAGTAGGTGGGGTCAATATGGGAGAACTCAGGGTGAGTCCCTGATCCTACAAAATATAGTTGTGTAAAATTTATAAAGATTTTTTTGCTTTACAATGATGCCAACAACTTGATGTGGTATTTTATGAATAATAACGTTAAGCACTTAATGTTGGGATTCTACATAAGTATATGTATCATTAACAAATAATACAAAACTTTCTATTGAAGTCCTAAATATCAATCCCACGAGGAAGGTTTAAATTCAAAATGATAAATTAACAAGGAATTTCACAGAAATAAAATAAAATTACTGTCACTAATTTCAAATGTTTGAGATACTACAAGAACTAAATTATTAACTACTAGCAAGATTTAAATGTAAAGTTTAAAATAGTAACTACTAAACTATGTTTATGTGATGAAGTTTTCTAATATGAAATAACATCTTTCCCACTATAATGAGTTTTTGGGGAAATGAGATGAGATAAATGGTTTAAATATGTATTGTTCCAAGTAGGAGCAATTTTAATTCTCTACCCTGATTCAGTGTTATAGAAAACATTTGGCTAATCCCAGGTTTAGTCCCTAAATCCCTAGCTCCCACTTCCCTTCCCCTGTAGGCTAACTCTCACTTTAGTTCTTAAACACTAAGATTGAATTGGAGATTTTATTCTATCACCCTAAAAATCTCCAATTATACACCCAAAAGTGTATATTTCTCTATTTATTTGCACTTAATTCCATGAACGAAATACTCCTTCATGGATTTAAATGTGATTCTCATTCTGTTGTAGAACTCATACTCCATTTTCCGGATCATATGTTTCACAACATATTTTAACAATTTAATTGGCCAGATCGAAAAGTAAATTAAGAGCGGAGTTGAAAACCAATCACAATTTATTTTAAATTTTAGCATTGGCACATCCAAATTATCTCTTAATTTTAACATATCTCAGAGTAGAGAGAAAGATAAAGGAAACTACTTAGACTTCATGAGAAAGATACAATAAAGCACAAATTTCATATATAAAAGGAAGTTCATACAACAATAATAAACAAACAACACTTATCTGAAACTCTTTCTCAAAGCAAGTCCCTTGTAGCCTCTCTTTGAAAGTGTAGGAAGAAGAAATCTCTCACTTCTATCCCTCTCCAACACTCTTAAATAAGAATTCACACTTAAACTCCCCATAAAAACTAAAAAATATAAAGAAATAAATGACTAATGGTGTGGAATGGTGTCTAAGGATGCAAAGTGGCACGAAGGGGGGCAAAGAGATGCGAAGAGAGACCAGGAGCGAGCGAAGGAGCGTGAAGAGGTGCGAAGAGAGTCTTTTCTGATAAATTTCTGCTCTAAATAGAGCCAAAGGTCGGTTTTCCAATAGGTGCATCCAAAAACTCCTCAAAAAGCGTCTAAATTTGTTGAATCTTCTATAAATAGAGTCTGTACCGACATTGGCACCATTGACACCAGTGGTCCGTAAATATAATCCATGCTCAAACGGTGCAGTCGGCGCTGAATAACTTTTCAAAAACTCCATTTTGACTCCAAATTTTATCCTTTTTGCTTCCTTTTTGCTCCAAGTCCTAAAAATCAACAACCTGTAATAAAACATAAAAAATGTCTTCCATTAAAGTGCAATATCATCATCAATGAGTATAAAATATGGGTCTAAAAATGCATATATTTTTGGTGTATCAAAATCCACCAAACTTAAATGTTACTTGTCCTCAAGTAACTTTTCCACTACATAAAAATATGACTCATGGTAAAGATTTTAACTTCTAGATTTTCATATTTATGTCCACTAATAACAGTAGTATAAATTTAAGAAAAATGTAAAATAACTCTAGTTAATACTAAAGGTATAAGAATATCTAGCAGTCAAGTCTAAGATTTCCAATTCTCTATTCTTTTTAAGTAAAATTACAAATTATTCATATTAAAGCCACTTAGAATATCCATATGAAAAGAACTTTATGAAACTTTACTAGTAAATATGGTAATACTGAAATATAAGCTTAGAAAATGTAGCCAAGCCTTCTTCTTTAAGTTAATTCAAGTGAAGTCAATTTTTAATTAGGAATCTCCTCACATCTTTTTCTTTTCTTTTTTTTTTCTTTTCAGGATCATTTTCAATCCTTTTTCTTTTATTTTCTTTCTCTCTCCTTTTTTTTATGTAAGGATTACTATATCTGGATAGCCTTTAATGAGTTTGAACTTTAGTATCCTCTTCTTAATGTTAAAAACTTTTCACATTCCTTCACTTTATAAATTTATATTAGTTTTAAAAATTTTTCATAAAGATTTAATCTTTTCTTCTTATATGAATCTCTATGATTTTTAATACTTCAAAAATACAAATTCCATTACTTACAATAGAAAATCACAGTCTTCTTCTATCCTACCAAATATCTTAATCTCTAAAATTAACCTTTATTATTGAAATTTTCACTTAAGTTTACTATATATTTAGAAACACAATAATAGTTATCTAAAGTTACCCTCTAATACCAAAGGTCATGTTAAATTTTAAAATATTTTGAAAATACAACTAATTGAGGACCAATAAAATTAAGTTTTTTTTTTCTTTAAAAAGGAATTTTTCTTCTCCCCCCTCCCCCCAAACTTAAATTTTTAAAAGATTTAGCATGAAGAACTGAAAAAAGTAAAGGGTGAAAGAAAACATTTAATACATAAAGAAAAGACTTACATGTTGAAGGTTCTGATTTGAAACTTAACTCTGAAAAATTGCAGGTGCTAATATGAAAAAGCTACAAGACTTAAAACATTAAATAACACATAATACATATAAAAATTTTTTGAGAGAGTTAACTACAAATACATTCAACAAAGTACTAAAAACCAACTACAGTATTAAAATGATTTCCAATGTAAAAATAGTCTCACAAATCTACTATTCACAATTCAACATAACATTTAAAATATAGTGTTACACTAAAAACAAACAGTCTCAACATTAAAGTACAACCAAACATAAACTAAATAAAAAACTAATTAAAACATCACCAATCATCATCATCTTCTTCTTCTTCTTGCACATCCAAATTTTTTTGTTGATATGGGGTAAGAAGAGGGTGAGTAGGAAACTGAATTGAGTGATCGCCTCACATGTATCTGACCATCACATCATCATAATTAGCATCATATTCAAACTTATGTCTTGTCAAATTATCATTGTGTGCATTTCTGGCCTCTATATTTTCCATTCTACTTTCCATGCTCAAGATATCTCCATGTTGGATCATCATCTGCTCCAAAAGTTCCTGGATAGTAGGGGTACTAGAAGTAGTACTTGAAGTAGCAGGAATATCCCTGGTCCAACTTCTAGATCTATATCCCACATGAGATTCATAGTCTTTATATTGGCATACCCAATAGGTTTTAGAGGTTGAATCCTCTTCTCATCCATTCTAAAATCAACTCCTGCCAGTTCACATAGTTTGAAGATCAGGGCAAGGGGTGCTAAACCACAAGTAGTCTCTCCCAAAGCAATAGATCAAGTGTTTTTATAAATAATAGATCCTACATCCATCCTTCTCCTCTACTGGATATAGAAGTTCAAGATGGCTCTATCCTTTGTAACCTCACTATGATGATTTGTCGGTATCATTCTACCAGAAATAAAGTAGTGTCAGGCCTTAAATACTACATTTAACATAGAAAGAGGAAAGTTTACCTTAACACCATTTTTCACCTTCCAAGTTCCTCTTCCATCAATAAGAAAAGAAATAACTTCATGTAAGGCCTCATTTGTAGCAAAAAATGATTTGCACTGGCTGCTATACACATCTTCTAACTAATAAAATTCAATAATTATCCTTGGAGTAAATCTACCATTTTCCCACAAACAAACACATAGTCTTCAGAATTCTCCTTAAAATTGGCATAGAACTCCATCACTACACCAATAATAGCCTCGGTAGTAAAGTAAAAAAAATTCTCGCACTATCGAGCGTTGATTATTTTTTTGGACTTCTCTACCCGAATTTTAAAATCCTTGATCCAGAATCACTTTTTTAGTTGTAAGTACACTATTGATACAAATGTTGGCTTTATAATTGACAAAATTTTGATCATCAAAATCCACTTTTTTCTTTCTTCTGCTCATTCTCAATGCCATGGTAAAATACAAAAATTTGAGAAAATCCAAACAAATTCCCGAAAATTCCAAAAATCACAATGTGGAACATTTTAAACTTAAATCTACTAAGTAAGAGTTCTTCATCAAAAGATTTTCTCAAAATTATCTAAAAAAAATTTCAAATTTTCAGATCTTGGGAATGTAAGATAAATCCTTGGTGAAAATAAAAAATTTTGTGTTTAAAGTGTAGCTTTTACCTAGAGAAGATGAAATCCGAACATAGTTTGCCTTAAAATCATCTCAAATCCGAGCAGTAGAAAGCCTTAGGTGCAAAAAATGGAGATTGAAGGTGACTAAAAGGTAAAAATGGCATTTTTACTGTGCAAATCATGAATTTTAAGGGGTTTGGGTGGTTTTCAAGTTGAGAGCGCTGTCGGCGCCCTTGCCGGTGCTGTCGGCGCCAGTGGCCAAAAAATTTATTTTTCTATTTTCACAATTTTTGATTTTATTTCAATTTACTCCAAAGTCTATTTAGTCTTTTTAAACATTAATTTTCACCTTAAAATAATTCACAAACAACACCAAACTAACTTTTATATATGAAAATACACTTTTTATAAATATATTTTGTTCTAATCACACTTTCACAGCCATAAAACAAACTAAATTATAATTCAACGTCGAAATCAAGCCACAACACTAGAAAGTTGACACAAAACTATACACAAAATCAAAGTTAATAGAGTTATAAAGCAAAGTAAGGTAAAGTAAATCAAATCCACACAGTTACATTAAAAACATAATTACTTTAAAGTAGTAGAGAGTCCAACTTCTTTAATTATTATGCTTCATCTTCAGTACTTTCTCCTCCTCTAATATCTCTCATAGATTGGTAATGGACATACGGGAATTGATCAGTCAAATTTTCATTGATCCATCCATTTTCCTTGAACATCTGCACCAATCCTGCTTCAATTGTTCCAGTATGATCAAAGTTCTCCTTCATCCTCCAATCTAGGTGATAAAAAAGGTAGTTGATATTTCCTATTGCATTCATAATACTCTGAAGTTCTCTTTTTTATTTTCTTTATTTTCTTCTCCAAATTTATTGAAGTTCCAATTGTTTGTGGCATAAATGGTGTTGAAGCACGTGATGAATGATCCAAAATAACATCTAATGCTTAGTTTCCATTTCCCATATAATTATCATCAATAAGAATCATGGGCTCCCAAGTTAATAATACTTTCTCCCAGCTTTCATATGTCACTTGATATTGACTACAAAGTAAGAAAATTATGGAAGGATGCCCTAGTCCACACATTGACCCATTCATAATAATACCCATAATATATTTGAAATTAATCAATCCGACATCAATGGGCTTTTCCATTTCAATGCAATAGTTTAAAATAATACTTTCTCTTGTAACTCTACTAATCTTCATATGAAAAAATGCCACTATTTTGATATTGGATTAAGTAGTGACGTGGAGAAACTAACATATTCCTCATCTCTGATTTCACAATTATCATTTTCGTCCGTCAGAAAGTTATATACATTTTGCATCATATCTCTCGTTGGGAAAAAAATTGTATAATGACAGATTGGAATGTTTTCTATCATATAAAAATCATTAATTCGAGCCAGAGTAAATGGTACAGCCTTACCTCAAACGAAGACAACTCCTTGGATAATTCTATGTAAATTAGCATAGAATTCCTTAACCACTGGTACAACAACTGGAGCGGTAGTGTAGCACAAAACTTCCCAACATCTCTGTATAATGATTTTCTCAATCTGTGAACTTCGAGTACTCAATCCATGACTGACAAAGCCTCTCTCCTTAATAAGTCTCTTTTTCATAATGACTTTGTCATATAATCTCTGCGGGTCAAAACTGATAAACTTTCTTCTATTAAAAACTCCATACCTTGAAGTATTTCTGGAATTAGAAACCAAGGGATTTGAAATTAGGAAGTTTCTAGTCGTCCAAGGCAGTTTTTAGGCCTTTAAAAACACCTCTCAATGGTTATTTAGGAGCGCAGTCCCGCCAAAGTCTGTCGCATTTGCACTGAACGGGCGCAACTACTCGGGATGTCGTTGGAACCAGAGACCAAAATCGCGTCTTTTATTTTTTTCTTTAATTCAATTCCAAATTTTCCTCCAATACCAATATTTGTCTTAATTTATGATATATAAAATTGTGTAGGATTCAAAAACATTAGTATCTCCTATTATATAAAACACTTATTAAACAAAATAATATAATATAAATATATATATAGATTTATATATGGGTTGCCTCCCACAAAGCGCTTGGTTTAACGTCGTCAGCCCGATGTACCATTATTTAATCAGGATGACTTATCATTAAAAATTCTTTAAATTGTCGTATGTTTCCTTCATAATAATGTTTCATACGATGACCATTAAATTTTAGTATCTTTTCAATTTTAGAATCTTTAATAACAACAGTTCCATAATGATATGCTTTAATCACCTTAAATGGTCCTAACCATATGGATTTCAGTTTTCCTGAAAATAATCTCAACCTTGTATTATATAATAAAACATCTTGTCCAGGTTCAAATTTCTTTTGAATAATCTTCCGATCATGTCATATTTTCATTTTCTCTTTATAGATTTTTGCATTATCGTTATGCTTCATTTTTAATCACCTCAAGTTATTGAGTTGCAATAATCTTTTCTCACCAGCATCTTTTAAATTAAAATTAAATTCCTTAATAGACTAAAACGCCATATGCTCCAATTCTAAAAGTAAGTGGCATGTTTTTTCAAAAAATAAGTCTATATGGGGACATTCCAATAGGAGTCTTATAATTAGTTCTATATGCCTATAATGCAGTATCTAATCTAACAGACCAATCCAATTTATAAGGATTTATAAATTTTTCTAAATTTTTTCTATTTCTCAATTTGATATTTCTGCTAGACCGCTGGGTTAATGATGATAAGTAGTAGAGAAAATATGCATAATATCATATTTTTCAATCAATTTCTCGGTTCTCTTATTCCTAAAATGGTGTAATGATTACTCTCAGCATTTCATATCTTGTAAAAATAATTTTATTTAAAAATTTTAAAACACTCCCAACATCACATTTAGATACAACAACAAGTTCAATCCATTTGGACATATAATCAACAACAAGCAATATATATAAATTTCTAAATGAAGGCATAAATGATCCCATAAAATTTAATCCCCTCACATCAAAAATTTTAACTTCCAATGTGTAATTTAGAGACATTTTATTTCTTCTAGAAATATTTCATACTTGCAATTTCAACTTCCAATGTGTAATTTAGAGGAATTTTGTTTCTTCTAGAAATATTTCCTACTCTCCGACATCGATTGCATGTTTTAATATATTCATTAACATCTCTAAAAAGAGTAGGCCAATAAAATTCATCTTGCAAAATCTTATATGCAATTCTATTTGTTTCAAAATGTCCTCCAAATTCAGAATCATGACATCTTTCAATTATTTTTTGAGTTTCTTTATAAGGCACACAACTCCTAATAAGTAGGTCATTACATTATTTATATAAATATTGGTCATCCCAAAAATAGCATTTCAAATCATATATAATCTACTATATCGGCATACCACGGTATATTTAAGACTAATTCTTAATATCTAGTGATAGAATATTACTTGCAATATAATTTACTATATCAACATACCACGGTAGATTTATTTCACCAAAATTATATAATTCTTCATCACACAAATTTTCTAAAATTTCATTTGCAAAATTAGTTAATTTTTCTTTTTATAGTCTAAGCAAATGATCAGTTATTTGATTATCATTTCCCTTTCTATCAACTACAATAAAATTGAACTACTACAATAGAAGTATCCATCTAATTAATCTTGGTTTAACATCCTTCTTTTAATTCAAGTATTTGATAGTAGAAGGATCTCTATGCACTATACATTTGTTTTCAATCAAGTAAGTTCTAAATTTATCAAAGGCATAGAAAATAACTAATAACTCTCTTTCAGTAGTAGTGTAACTAATTTGAGTATCATTTAGAGTTTTACTAGCATAATATATTACTTTAAAAACTTTGTTGTGCCTTTGTCTTAAAACAGCTCCAATAGCATAATCACTAGCATTGCACATTATTTCAAATGGTTTCTCCCAATTAGGTGGGACTATTATAGGTGTGTTGATTAATTTTTCTTTCAATAATTCAAATGCTTTTATGCTTTCCCCATTAAAATCAAATTTTGTATCTTTTTCTAAAAGTTGGCATAATGTCTTAGTTATTTTTGAAAAAAAATTTTTATGTAATGCCTGTAGAAACCAGCATATCCTAGAAAACTTCTTACCCCACTAACTGTAGTAGGAGGTGATAATTTTTCAATAACTTAAATTTTTTCATGCCATTTCAGAAATTTTATGTCCAAGTATAATTCCTCCTGCAACCATAAATTGACATTTTTCCCAATTTAGTACTAGGTTGATTTTTTCACATAATTCCAGAACTTTTTTTAAATTATTTAAACATAATTCAAATGAAGTCCCGAATACAGAGAGATCATCCATAAATATTTTCATTTCATGTTCAATCAAATTACTAAAAATTGACATCATACATCTTTGAAATGTCATAAGTGCATTGCATAGTCCAAAAGACATTCTACAAAAAGCAAATGTTCTATAAGGGCTTGTAAATGTTGTTTTCTCTTGATCATCAGGAGCAATTAGAATTTGATGATAACCGATATATCTACCTAAAAATCAATAATATTTGTTTCCAGATAATCTATCCAACATTTGGTCCAGAAAGGGTAAAGGAAAGTGATCTTTCCTGATGACCATATTTAATTTTGTATAGTCTATACAAATTCACCAACCAGTAACTTGTCTTATTGGAATTAATTCTTTTTTCTCATTTACTTCAACGTTCACTCCTCCTTTCTTTGGAACACAGTGAATTGGGCCCACCCAATTATTGTCTATGATAGGATATATAATTCCAGCGTCTAACCATTTTAAGATTTCTTTTTTAACAACTTCTTTCATTATTGGGTTTAATCTCCTCCAAGGATAAGCTTTAGGCTAGTATTGATCATCTAATAGAATTTTGTGCATACAAATTGAAGGACTAATTCCTTTAATATATGCTCAAATCCATTCAAAAGCCTTTTTATATCTTTTCAACATTTCTCTTAATCTTTTTTTCTTTAATTTCAGTTAACTTAGAAGATACAACAACACGCAATGTAGATGAATCTCTTAAAAACACATGTTTTAAATGGGCATGTAATTTTTTCAGTTCAAGTTTAGTGGTTTAATACTTGAAGGAATAAGATTTTTATTATCATTTTCTAACAAATTTAAATTTTCAAATTTTTCCTAAATATAATCTAAGTTCTCCTCTTTTATTTCATTCTCATTCTCACTAAATTCTTCTTGCCTTAATTTTTCTTTAAACTCTTTCTTAAATTTCTCATTACTTAGATAATTAGTAACTTCCATCCTAAAAAATTCATTATCTCTTTCTATTGCAAGATATGTCATAGCGATAATTAGTAACTTCCATCCTAAAACATTCATTGTCTTTTTCTATTGCAGGATATTTCATAGCTTTTGTATTATTAAATGTTACTTCTTGATCATTAACTCTCATTATTAATTCTCCTTTTTACACATCTATCACAGCTCTCCTTGATCATTAACTCTCATTATTAATTCTCCTTTTTGCACATCTATCACAGCTCTCCCTGTTGTAAGACATGGTCTCCCCAAAATAATACAAATCTCTTTATCTTTCTCCATGTCTAATATTATAAATACTTCAGGAAAAATAAATTTATCCACTTTTACTAAAACATCTTCTATAACTTCTTTAGGATAAGTTATTGATTGATCAATTAACTGAAGAGTTACAGTAATAGGGGAAATCTCTCCTAAATCTAAACATTTAAAAATTGATAAAGGCATAAGATTAATACTCACTCCTAAATCACATAGGGCTTTTCCAAAAAAACTTTTCACCAATTGCACAAGGCATAGTAAAACTACCAAGATCTTTTAACTTTTCAGGAAGCTTTTCCTGAATAATAGCATAATAAAACTACTAGGTTCTGTTACTAAGTGTAGTAGCAATATGTCTTAATTAATTTTAAATATTTTTAATAGCTGCCCCTTAATTTTGTATTTGATTTCTAATATTCAACATTACTTTTTCGATCGTTAACTTCTTTTCCTTAACTTGGGGGTTAGGGTTAGAGTTAAATCCAGGAGGATAATAAAGTTGATAATTAAGATTTCCTTGATTGTTTAAATTTTCTGAGGGGTTCACTGAATCGTTATAATTATTCCAACTAAAATTAGGCTAATTTTTCCATCTAGGGTTGTAATAATTAGAATATGGATTGTTATTTTGATTATTTATAGCATTTAAAGTTTTATAAGATGATTGAGTATCAATTATTTGCCCTAGTGAATATTCCTCTAATACTGGGGGCATTTGAGAATAGTTCACTCCAATTTGATTAATCTTTCTCGATATAGCAGCAATTTGAGATGATAAAATAGACATTGCATCAGAGTCATGAATATTAGCTACTCTCTTAGGATTTACCCATTTAGAGGGCCATTGAAAATTTTTAGTAGCCATTTCTTCTATTAAAAAGTATGCTTCATCAAAAGGTTTTGACATTAGTGATCCTCTACAGCAACATCTATAATTAATCTAAGTGATCCTACTAATCCGTTGTTAAAAGTTTGAATTTTTAAACAATATAGTAATGCATGGTGTGGACATTTTCTAAGGAGATCCTTAAATCTTTCTTAGGCTTCATATATCGATTCCCCTTCAAACTGTCAAGATGTAATATCATTTCTAAGCTTAGAAGTTTTTGAGGGTGGAAAATATTTTTCCAAAAATTTTTGTGATAGTTCTCCCCAAGTTCTGATAGATCCAGGTGCTAATGAATTTAACTAACCTTTAGCTTTATCCCTTAACGAAAAAGGAAAAATTTTAAGCTTAACAACATCATTAGACACTCCATAATATTTAAAAATAGCACATATTTTAAGAAAACTAGCAAGATGTAAGTTAGGATCTTCAATAGGTTTTCCTCGAAACTGATTATTTTATATCATTAAGATAATAGTAGGTTTAAGCTCAAATGAATTAGCAACAATATCAGGGTTTTGAATAGTTAAGTGAAGTTCATCTGCTGTCGGATTAGCATAATCTTTTAAAGGTATTTATCGATTTTTATTTATTTGATTATCTAAGTTATTCGCCACTTCTTTCAAATTTTTAATTTCTTTTTGTTGTCTTTGAATTTTTTAACAGGACGTTCTAATTCTAAATCGTAAGGTACTAAACTTTCAGATCCAATATTTTGCATAAATAAATATAATAAGCGAAGAAACATTTCTTAAAAGTACTCTTAAATATATATTTATATATATATATTTTAGATTTTTGATTATATATATATTTTTGATTATTTGTATTTTGTCTCTAAATTTCCTAATTTACCATTACTTTCCCCAGCAATGACGCTAAAAACTTGATCCCAGAAAACATAGTTGTATAAAATTTATAAAGTTGACTTCGCTTTACAACAATGTCAAAAACTTGATGTGGTATTTTATGAGTAATAACGTTAAGCACTTAATGTTAAGATTCTACGCAAGTATACGTATCGTTAACAAGTAATATAAGACTTTCTATTTAAGTCTTAAATATCAATCCCACGGGGAAGGTTTAAATTTGAAATGATAAATTAACTAGGAATTTCACAGAAATAAAACAAAATTACTGTCACTAATTTTGAATGTTTGAGATACAATTATAACTAAATTATTAACTACTAGTAAAGATTAAATGCAAAGTTTAAAATAGTAACTACTAAACTATATTTATGTGATGAAGTTTTCTAATATGAAAAAACATCTTTCCCACTACAATGAATTTTTGGTGAAATGAGATAAGGTAAATGGTTTAAATATGTATTGTGCCAAAAAGGAGCAATTTTTATTCTCTACCCGGATTCAGTGTTATAGAAAATCATTGGCTAATCCCAAGTTTAGTTTCTAAATCCATGGCAAGGCTAGGAGGATACTGGCTCCCACTCCAGAGCTCCCACTTCCCTTCCCTTAAAGACTAACACTCTGTTTAGTTCTTAAACACTAAGATCAATTTGGTGATTTTAGTCTGTCACCTTAAAAATTTCCAATTCTACACCCAACAATGTATATTTCCCTATTTATTTGCGCTTAATTCCATGAACAAAATACTCCTTCATGGACTTAAATGTGATTCACACTCTTTTGTAGAACTCATACTCCATTTCTTAGATCATATATTTTACAAAATATTTTAACAAGTCAATTGGCTAGATGGAAAAGTAAATTTAGAGCGGAGTTGAAAACCCAATACAATTTATTTTAAATTTTAACATTGGCACATCCAAATTATCTCTTAATTTCACCATATTTCAGAGTAGGGTGAAAGATAAAGGAAACTGCTCAGACTTCATGAGAAAGATACAATAAAACACAAATTTCATATATAAAAAGAAGTTCATACAAAACTAATAAACAAACAACACTTATCTGAAACTCTTTCTCAAAGCAAATCCCTTGTAGCCTCTCTTAAGAAATGTTGGAAGAAGAAATCTCTCACTTCTCTCTCTCTCCAACACTCTTAGAGAACACAAAAACTCAAAACTATAAAAAATATAAATGAATAATGGTGTGGAATGGCGTGGAAGGATGCAAAGTTGCATGAAGGGGAGCGAAGAGAGTCTTTTCTGATAAATTTCAGCTCTAAATAGAGCCTAAGGTTGGCTTTCCAATAGGTGCATCCAAAAACTCTTCAAAACACATCCAAATTTGTCGAATCTTCTAGAAACAAGGTCTGCACCGACACTGACACCATCAACACCAGTGGCCTGTGAATATAATCAATGCTCTCTATCAAACGGCGTTGTTGGCGCAAATAATTTTTCAAAAACTCCATTTGACTCCAAATTTCATCCTTTTTGCTTCCTTTTTGCTCTGAGTCCTAAAAATCAACAAACTTCAATAAAGCATGAAAAATATCTTCCTTTTTGCTTTAAGTCCTAAAAATCAATAACCTACAAGAAAACATCAAAATACCTTCCATTAAAATCAATATCACTAAAAATGAGTATAAAATATGGGTCTAAAAATGCATATATTTTTGGTGTATCAGTCCCCGTAGAACTGCTTGGCTTTAGAGCTGACCCTGGGTGTTGGTCTGGAAATGCTTCATTCACTTGCATTAACTTTCACTCATAACCCTAAGCCAAAACTTTGTTGACTTTGATCCCTTGATCCTTTGGGAGACTCATGTAGATGGTCCCCAAGACCCACTAGTAGTAGGTTGGGGTTTAGCTAGGACTAGTACAAAGAGGACCCAAATGGGAATTACATTGGTCCATGACTCACATAGAGTGATTGGCACCCTAACTTTACCAAAATATCTAACTTGGCCTCCCCCCTTAAACCTACCCAAATAACCTAAACACCCCCAAACCCTAAATTTGACCAAAATTCTAAATTTCACCCAAAATAGCCAAATTTGTTTAAAAATCATCTCAAACCATTTGAAACTACTCAAATTCCTCAAGACACCCAAATTTACCCAAATTACCAAAATACCCCAAATTTGCCAAAATTAAAAAAATGCCCTTGGTGGCCAAAACTCTCCCAAAACCTCCAAACTCATCTCAAATGCCCCCAAAACTAATTTGGACCCTTCAATTAAACCCAATTTGATCAATTTGACCATGTAGACCAAAACCACCAAATTTCCTTTAAAAGCCCAATTTCTCCAAATTCACCCTAAATGCTCATCAATTTAACCCCAATCTTCCCCACTTTCAATTATATTCAAATTAATAATGCCTATAATCATTTCAAACCAAAACCAAGCTTAATTGAGTCATGCTTTTAGCTCAATGTTGATCCAAACGAAAACCCCCAATTTTGAACATAAGACCCAATCTCACCCAATTGATGGCCCATTAAATTGCCTCCATTTGGATCCAAAACTCTTCAAAACACTTCTACATACCAAATTGAACTCTCAATTGGCCTTTCTTAAGCTTCAATTCCACTCAATTTCAACCAAAATTCAAAATCTCTAAATTTGCCCCAATTTAGCTACATGCCCAAATTCCAGCAAATTAAATGCCCAAACCCCAAAATTGATACCCAATTGATGTTGAGAACTCTTCATGATATTCCCCTAGATCATTTTCAATCATCAATTTGAACTTTACCTAACTCTAGCCCAACTTAAGGCCACGTCTAGCCCAATATACCCAAATTCATCAAATTTCCAAATTTCTTCAAATTGAACCACCAAATCTATTCAAAATCACCCAAAATACTTTATAAACTCTTCATGACAATTATATACACCAAATTAGTCAATCAATTGGGCTCAATATCATGGCTAGCCTAACCCAAACCCAACTTCAAACTAATTTGACCCAAATTGAACCCCTTCACCAAAATTGACCTAGACATGTCCAAATGACCAAATTAAATAGACCACAGCTACTAAGTACACCCTACTGACTAGCCTAGACCCGCTTAAACTAGCCAAGGTTGGATATGGACCAATGGTTCCCTAAATTAATGGATTTCACCCCATTTTTGGGTTTAACCCAAGATATCTCCACCATCATGACAAACCATTAAGGGTTAATCATAATTAACCCTCCCTCTGGTTCACGTGACTCCTCTGACCACCATCCATGGCCTTACCGGGCAGCCTAGTGGTTTGAAAACACCAAAACTAAGAGCCCCCATTCTTTAACTCAAACCCAATTTCACCCATGCAATGTGTCCAACTCTGATTGGTATTTAGCATTTTGAAGCCCTCCACATAAGCACTTAATTGAACCCAAATTGAAGCCCTGAGCTCCACCATAAGCCCCTTTATTTAAACCACCTTCTCCATTACCCAAGGAGATCTAACCAAAATCCTAGGGGAAACTCTACCAAAATCTCACCAGAGACTCTCCAAGCATTTCTAAACTCAAGCCAACTGTCTTCCCCCTCTAGTTCTCTTTGTGAGAGTTCAATTTTGAGCTCAAATCAGGCCAAAACTAGGACATTCCTCTCCATAAATACACATTGAAAAAACTCCAATTAACTGTGCACACACCATCCCCACAGTGAGAGGAGTTGATTCCACACAAAAGCCCTCTCTCAAACATGGGGTGCCTGATCTTTGAAAAATCATAACTTTGCATAGAAAATTCATAAAAATAAAAGAAAAATATCCTCTTGCTCAGTGAACAGATAAGAATAATGTGAACGAAAAATGAAAATCATTTGCCAAGTATATAATTTTTAGTTAAATAAATACTCTCTAAGGTATTTTAATTCATCATGATTAAATTCTAATCACCATGGATTGACTTATGATAGAGGGTATCTCCTCTGATTTTTCCAAAAGTTAGAGAGCTCCGCTGTGCTTTTAACCCTAATTTTTAAGCCAAAATGACTATTTTAGCTTTATTTAATCATATAAATTAAAATATTCCGAAAAAAAAGTATGGGATCAATTTTGTTAGGTTTCCTATGCTTAGAGAAGCTTAGAAAAAATATTGGATGGTCTGAATATTTTTGTATATTTCTGTTATTAATTAAATATTTTGACCTTGCATTAATTTATTTAAACTAAATATAAATAAAAAATCGACAAAATAAATTTCACATTATTCATAAAAATCATTTCAACTCATAGTAAAAATTGCAAATTTATTTAAATTGATTTGGCCAAAAAAGTGGATTTTGTAAGTAAAAATGTTATTTTTGCACAAAATAAATTATATTAAATCAAATAAGCTTGGGAAATTATGAAAAATAGTTTTCTGAGTTCCTTGTCATCAAGGCCATTTAATAAAAATAAAAAACCGTTTTTGTGAAAATATTTTATTTTTCAAATTTATTTTGAATTTAAAATAATTAAAATTATTAAAATTTTCAAAAATACAAACAATAGTTCAAAATGAGTCCAATTGTTCCCCGGTCACTTAGGACACCTTAAAACATTTTTTTTTTATTTTTTTAAATTAAAAATAAATTTCTAAAGGCCTGAAAAAGCATTTTTCTCATTTCCCATTAAAATAATTATAATAAATTTAAAATGAATCATAAAAAATATAAAATTTATTCCTTTGAGCTTTTTGGACTTATGAGAGTTTAATAAAAATTAAAGGTGATTTTTTAAGATTAAAACATATTTTTTGTATTTAAATAATAATAAAAAATGACCTTTAAATAATTATAATAATTACAATATTATTAAAAAAATCATGAAATTTTGTCTGAGTATTCTTCTGACCTAAGAAAACCTCCAATAATTTTTCCATACATTAAAACTTCACTTTGATTAATTAAATAAATTAACATTGAAAAATCCTATTTTTTGGCTAAAATAATTATTTTAAATTAAATCAAATTTTGAAAAATCATACTCTCCTTCTTGATTGTTTAATTGATCCATGGATGGGATACTCAAAGATTTTCAAGGCCATTTCAATTTCATTTTAAGAAGTATAAGATGAAAGGCCCAAAGGGCAAAGAGGTAATTTTAGATTTTGGTACCTTAATCAAAATTTAGGATTAACCATTGAGGATGGGTAATTTTGATCCTTAATGAATGCATTGGATGATTGAAATGCAATGGGTTAAAGGTAGAAACTCACTTACCACTTTTTCAAAATATCAACAAAATCATAATTTCCCTAATCTTCATGACTTGGAACTCAATTAAGATCAAATGATTCTTAAGTGATAAACTTATGCTAGGAAGATGATATATCACTTGTCTTAAGCCTAAAATTAATGATGATTTGATCTTTCAATAAGAATAATGTCACTTAAACCAAGATTTTAGCTACCACCATTTTCCTCCATTATGATTGTTAAAGGCTTGGTAGGGACCTAGGCTCGATGTCTAAACTCAATTGATTGAATTTAGAAGATAATATGATTGGGGATTAACACCTCTTTAAGCACTTCAAGCCCATTTGTGATTAGAACCAAATCTTTAATAACTTGTGTCTGCCTTAGGGGCATTAATCCATATAATCTTTAAAGCCAAGTATCAAATTGACTTAAGTATTCAATCTTTGGGTTAATTGAAATGTCAAGTTTCACTGGGCAACGGGGTAGCCACACTCTAAACTCGGATGATTAATATAACAATACAATAAGTTCAAAAGATGAATTCAATAAAATTCAAGAGATCTCCAAAGTAGTTCAGGGTCCCCGAGCACTTTGAAATCTTTTGGATATTTTGAAGGACAAGTTGAACTTGCCATAATTTGTTCTAAAATCATCCACTAAGAACTTCATAGGCTCAATAAAATTATAGCTTGGGGTTTGGTAGCTATACCTTCATCTACTCTTGCAATTTAAATTTCTTGCAAAATTGTATACATGTCTAACAAGATAAAATTCACCACCATAACTTTCAAAATATAAGGCAACATAAAATTTAATCACAAACATCACAAAAAAATCGCAGTTGAATCAAAACGTCTCTATCGCATGATTGGGAGACCCTCGGAGGAGGTAACCTACGGTTGCTAACAAGATTTCCCACAGTCTAAATGAAAGTATGAAACTCGTTAAGATGAGCTTAGTAAATTCATTTGGACTAAGTGAATTCAAATGAAAATAGTGGTACTAAAATGAAGGAACCGTATGATCCTAACCGGTGTTGCTCTAATCAACTTTAATATGCCCCGTAATATTTTAACCATGACCCTTAGGAATATTTGATTTGACATCATGACTTGACACATTAGAAAACTTAAACTCACCACGATGAGGAGGTTGGAGCTAGCATTGTGGGCAGTACAACCATCTTCAACAGCATAACATGTCTACAACAGCTAAACCATTCCTTTGCATTAAACAACGAAGTCACAGGACTTCAAGGTTTTCTGGCTAGCGCGAGATAAATCCTTAAATTCTCTTTAGGCCTTTGTATAGCTTTGCAGTACAATCTAAGTCATAACTCGTCTTAGGATTCCAAGGTTCTCATTTGTCATGGCCTAAATCCTCATATCTTTCAGGTTATTCGTGTGATCGTTTCATACAAATGTAGACCCTAACTAATAAAATTTGTAAGATAAAATATTTAAATAATTTCTCCTCTATATTGAAGCCAAACCATAGGGTAGCTTGGGAAGTCACCTCGGTTCTTCTCTGGATCTATGACATCCCCTAGTCTCTCCTCCTTTGGATTCCATAAAATGTTCCAAATTTGAGTCATTCCCCTTTCCCACCTCTATGTCCAATCTCATTGAAAAGTCCTATCCCTTTAAAATTCTTGAAGACAATATCCTTTGATTTTTATCAAGAGTTTTCTTAAGTGACTTCAGTTATCTAAGATGTAATTAACTATAAGGGCTTGCCTTCATAAGAAACTTTTCTGAAACCTGCTTAATATAAACCCTATCTAATTCATTGTATTAAATATGAGAACTTGTCAGCTTATAATAAAATGGTTTCTCAGGCCAGACGGATGTCATATATTTCTTAGTTTGTTTGATTGAACCTTACCCTCAAGTCTTATGTTTATCTTTTGGGATTGATACATAGCTTGAGGTGTAGTGCTCTTTCATCTAAACTATGAAGGATATGAGATCAGTTTGATTTTTAATTTTTCTAATTATATATATATATATATATATATATATATATATATATATATATATATATATAATTATATGTAACATGGAAGTGGCAACTGGCTTGGTGGTAGCTCTGCTAGTGTTTCCATGGATAGTCTAAGGTTTGTGGGGTTCTTCAGCCCTTCTATGCTCCTTGTTTTCCCTCTCCTTGAGTTTCCTTTTATCCTTGAAAGCTTCTTCTCTGGTTTTTCTGCTTCCCGGGAACTTTTCTGTTTCAAGTTGTTGTCGAGTTACTGTTCCATTGATTTGGAGTGTTGATGGCTGAACAAAATAATGTGGATTTAGCCATTAATATTCAATGGGCAAAGGCCACTTTTGCTGATGTTGTCGAAAAAGGCTTTGACCCTATTAGAAATTTTGATGACTTGGTTTTTCCTCAAAGCTACCATTAGGTGGCTGACCCATTCATTAAACCTTCGAGCAGGAAGAGTGGAAAAATGGCCATTTTTTATAATGAAGAGGATATCCAAAACTTGACTGAGAATTGCAAATTCACTCTCATAGGCAAATTTCAATTAGGTCATCCAAAAATGGAAGCTATAAGGAAGTTCTTTGATGGCATTAAACTTAAAGGAGCTTAGAGAGTTGGCCTCATTGATGGAAGACACATTCTAATCCACCTAACAAGTGAAGATGATTATGTCAGAGTCTTTTCTAAGAAGGTTTTACAGATTGAAGGAAACACTATGAAGATTCTAAAGTGGTCCACTGAATTTGATCATAGCAAGGAACTCCTAATAGTTCCTATATGGTTTAAAATTCCAGGATTAAAGCTTCATTTTTTCAATCATAAAGTTCTGTTTAATATTGAACAGGCTTTGGGTAAACCACTAAAATTGGATGTTCCAACTTTCAAATTATCTAGACCATCAGTAGCCAGAATCCTAGTTGAAAGGGACCTAACTCTCCCAACAGTTGATGAAATATGGTTGGGTACTAAACATAACAGTTATTGGCAGAAAATCATTGCTGAACAAAAGCCTTACTATTGCTTCCACTATTGTATGTTTGGTCACACAGATAATAAGTGTTTCAAACTGCACCATCATCTCAGGAATTCTAATCAAGGGTCCCCAAAAGATACTGATCTGCCTGTGGAACCTTTGGTGGAGCTTGTGAGGGAAAGGGCAATTACTGTTGAGAGTTATGATAATACCAATTCTAGGTATAATGCCAAAGGTCCTGATGAAATTTACCAAACCACTAATACTGCTTTGGTTATTGAGACTGATAATGCAGACAAAAGTACAACCATTGCTAGTTCTAACCACCATACTCTTCTGAATGCAATGGCAAATAATTTATCCAATGATGAAGCTGGCCCCTCAGGAAGTCATCAAGAACCATTAGTTGTATAGGTCATAGCTAGTGCAGCCACTGCCCAGGAACCTTTTGCTTCTGTGCCCCAGAGTTCTCAGCTGCATGTTGGTGAGGTTGTTTAATAGGCATATCGTGTGGACTCTACCTTAGTTGAAGAATTACATACTACCTTGGTGGATGAATAGAAAACCCAAAAAATAAGAAAAAAAAATGTTAACCAGAAATTAACCAGTGTGAAGGGAGGAACATACTCATTCAGAGATAGAAAAACTCATAATGAAACAAAGGAGGCCATGGTAAGTTCTAGAAGGAGGGGTAAATCCATTTCCTTCGGATGATGAACCTTTTGTGTTGGAATGTTAGGGAATTGGCACATCCTAAATCCTTTAATAGACTTATTGCTTTGAATAGGATGTATAAGTTTTGGTTTGTGGCTATTTTGGAGCCTATGGATTCCAAAAACCCCCAGAAAATCCTTAGAAATTTTTTTGGCTTCTCTCATATTGCTAATCTGAATAATAAAATCTGGGTACTCCATAAACAGGAAGTTATGTGTCAAATTTTGTGGGATCATCCACAATTCCTTCACATCAAGTTTATCTTTGAAGGTCAGGAGGGACAAGCACTTTTATTTATGTTGGAAGCTCCTTAAGGGCCAAATTGGAGCTGTGGGAGAGCATTCTTATTATTAGTAGATCCTGCAACTCATTATGGTTGGTGGGTGGGGATTTCAATTCCATTTATGCCCCTACTGAAAAACTAGGAGGCAATCCACCTAATATCAAATCTATGAATTGCTTCAATGATAATATTAGCTTGGCTGGCTTATTTGATCTTAGCTTTACTGGATCCAAGTTTACTTTAAGGAGAGGACCTTTATGGGAAAGATTGGATAGAATCCTTGTTAACTCTCTTTGGTTCAATGAATTTTTGCATACTTTTGTTCAACATCTTATCACGACAGGATCAGATCATAGGCTCTTACTTATCACTATTTTTGCATCTCCAATCAAGCATAAGTCTAGCTTTAGATATCTCAACATGTGGGCTTCTCACCAAGATTTTCTTAATCAAATCTCTTTGGGGTGGAGATATTTTCACCACTCTAATCCTTCGATTAAACTATGGATGTTGCAAAAGAAGAATGGTAAACAACTATCTAATTGGAATTGGACTGTGGTGGGGGATATTAATTTGAAAGTAAAGGAGGCTGAAAAGGAAGTGAATGATATGGAGACCAAGCTGGAAAACAATCCTGATACTGAAAAGGATTTAATGCTGGCTAATGAAAAGCTGATGAATGCAATTAGTATGCAGGAGGAATTCTATGCTCAAAAGGCTGCTAAGACCAGATTTTGTGAAGGGGACAGAAACTCTAAGTACTTTCATGCTTGCATCAACTATAGGAGTAAATGCAACACCATTCACATGGTTAGAGATCCCTCAGGGCACTGGATTCAATCTAAAGACTTAATTACTGCTAGTTCTATTAATTATTTCCAAACTCTATTCACTCAACCTCTTGTCTTCAGGCTTCCAATTCAACAAGACCTATTTGATCAGAGTTACACAAGAAACATGGACTTGGATTCTATTCCTGGGGAATTAGAAATTTGGTGAGCCCTGACCTCCATTGACAGCTCCAAAGTGGCAGGCCCAGATGGATTCTCAGCAGATTTCTATAAGAAAGCGTGGAAGATCATTAAAGGGGATATTATTGAGGTAGTACAAAGCTTTTTCAGAGGGATGGATTTGTCTAAATATTTTAAATGTTCTACCATTACCTTAATTACCAAATACAACTCCAAGCTCTTTTGGGACCATTTCAAGCCTATCAGTCTTACTAATGTGCTGTATAAAATTATTAGCAAGGTGATTTCCAATAGATTGCAGCCTCATTTACATCATTTCATCAGTGAAAATCAATCAGCCTTTGTACAAGGGAGAAGCATAGTCGAGAATTTTCTCTTGGCTCAAGAATTAGTCTTGGATTTGGACAAACAATGTAGAGGAGGGAATCTTATTTTCAAACTTGATATCCAAAAGGCTTATGATACCATACATTAGGGATTCATTGAGGAGGAGCTATCTGCAAGGGGATTCTCTCAGTCTTTTATTTCCTTGATCCATAGGTGGCTTAATAACAATTATCATTCTATCTTCATTAATGGGAAGTCTCACTTTTTATTATTTATCTAGACTGTTGAATCAGTTAATAGCCAAAGCTCCTCACTCACTATATAGCCACAGATCTAACACTGTTGTGAACCATTTAGCTTTTGTTGATGATGTTATTATATTTGCCAAAGCTACTAAACCTACTGTTAATTTGCTTTTCCAATGTCTGGAGAATTTTCAAGAATGTTCTGGAAAGAAATTTCATAAATAGAAATGCCAAGCTGTGTTCAGCAAAAGGGTGAAACCAGATATCAAGCATTGGATTTCAGATCTTACTAGATTTTCTTCTAGTTCTCTTCCCCTGAAATACTTGAGGACTTTATTGCTCAAAGGGAGGACAAGACAAGTCTAATTTGATGATATTATCTTAAAAGTTCAAGACAAACTCAACAACTGGTCTAACACTTTCCTCTCTAATGGGGGAAGAATTACCCTCCTCGAAAGTATTTTGGTTGCCTCTCCATCTTATATATCACATGTATATGTTATGAAGAAATCCATCCAATCTACTCTTGAAAGAACTTTCAACAGATTCCTTTGGGCAAGTCAGAGAAAGCAGGTGCATTGGGTGAGATGGCAAAAAGTTTGTGGCAGTGCTAGAGCAGGTGGGCTGGGGTTTAAAAGCTTCCAGCAGATTACCCAAACCAACTTTTGCAAACTCTGAGTTATGTTTAGAGCACAAAATTCTAATTGGGCTAAATTCTTGAAAGGAAAATACTGCAAAGATTTGCATCCTTCTATTGTGACTATAAGATGGGGGATTCAAGAACATGGAAAAACATGCTGAAAATGAGATCTAAGGCTGAACAGTTATTTATTTAGGAAATAGAGGAAGGCGGACTCAATGTGTGGCTGGATAATTAGACTTGAGAAGGCATTATCACTCTATTATCTGGTTCTCAATTCAAACCTACAACACAAGTGACAGACCTTTGGTCTGATACTGGTTGGAACCAGCAAGCTCTTGAGAACATCCTTGATAATAGATTACTCAATATAGTCCTGAATAAACTTATCGACATATCTAAGAAAGATAAACTTATAGTGAAGAATAAGGTTTCTCAGACTTTTTCTGCTTCCATAGCTAATTTCTGTTTTCCTCAACAAGAGGTCTCTTGGGGAAAATGTGTTTGGAACAAGTTCCTTTCTCCTTCTATGGCTTTCTTCACTTGGAGATTATTCTATGGTTTCATTACCACTAATGATATTTTAAAAATAAAAGGCTTGAGAGGCCCCTCCAGATGCAACATGTGTAAAATTGAAGAGGAAACTCTCCACCATTTGTTCTTCAAATGCTGCATTGTTTAGGAAGTTTGGAACCTCTTGTTACCTAGACTAAAACTTAATACTGTTCAGTTGTCCTGGCATGATTTTCATGTAAGCTGGGAAGATTTGCAGGCTCAATCTCTCCCTCCCATCCCTTACATCATTGCTTGGTTTGTTTGAATGGCTAGAAATAAGCTGAAATATGATGAAGCCCAAGTGGATGCCACTGCCATTGCCACTAATTGCTACAGCTATTTACAGAAACTGTATTGTCACAAGAAACTTCCTGAGATCCAATGCACAACCTCCATCAACTGTTCAAGGAAAATACAATTTATTATTGTTCATTGGAGTTGTTCTCCTAAGGGTTGGGTCAAAGTCAACAATGATGGAAGCTTCATTGCTTCTAATGCAGGGGTAGGTGAGGTATTCAGAAATGACAGTGGGGAAGGTTTACTCTATTTCAGTCTCCTGCCATGGCTGAGGACCATTTGAAAGATGAAGCTCAAGATCTTTATTGGGTACTGTACATGGCCAAAAATTGTAGCTGGAACCATTTAATGGTTGAAACTGACTCAATGACCTTAATCAACACTCTTGATGGGAGGAAATCTACCCCTTGGTATCTGATTAATTGGATCATCGACATACAATCCTTGAGCATGGAGATTAGCCTGTCATTTTCTCATACATATAGGGAGGGTGACAGACCTACTCATTGGCTTGCTAATGTTGGCATCCAGTCTCAGAGTCCCTTGATAGATACTTGTACCACTCCTTTAGAATTACTGTTGAAAGGAGATCTTGTTGATCTACCTTTCATAAGAGTTCTTTCTCTTTAACTTTTGGGAAGTGTCTTATCTGTGCCTTCCTTTTTGTATCTCTTTTATTTAATCAATTAGGAGCCTTTGTCTCCTTTTTTAATATATATATATATATATATATATATATATATATATATATATATATATATATATATA
>JXCR01136718.1:52757-82369 GCA_002079205.1 Phalaenopsis hybrid cultivar | reverse complement strand
TGTGTGTGTGTGTGTGTGTGTGTGTGCGTGTGTGTGTGTGTGTGTGTGTGCGTGCGCGCGCGCGTGTGTGTGTGTAAGTGAAATGTCTCTCCGAAGCGGGCGACAGGATTTTGATTTAGGCAACCGACAGCTTTCAACGGGCAACTCCTCAACTTCTAAGTGCCGACAGCTTTTGGCGACTCCGCTGGGGATTATTTTCTCTCTCCATTTAAATCAAATAATAATATCTTCATACATTGGTAATATGTTCATATCCCTTATGGACCAAATTACCCTTTATCTAATTACATGCTTCACCCATTTTTTTCTTGGGAAAGTACGGTCATCTCTTTTGGACTTCAGGACCATCTATTCAATCACATTTGAATAGAGAGGTTTAAGAGTTCATTAGGACTTTTAATCTTTGTATGAGGTCAAACCCCCAATAGGTGTGTTGGTGGACTAGTTCCACCCGGGCATTGTGTGTTGTAAAGTCGGTCCCATACTAGGTCCTAAACTTCATTTTTTCCTTCGGGTTTGGTTTGTTATTTTGCAAATTAAGTCAAATTGTGTCATGTTGCGCTTCTTCCTTAAATTTTCTTATATTAATTAAATCTTTCCACTTGCAAACTTTTCTTACTAAAGTTTAAAATCTTTACAAATTAAAAACTTGCCCAATCAAATTGACCTTTGTTAATTTTAGTGCTCGCACTATAATTGTGAGGTATTAGCCAAATAATTAACCCCAAGAATTTCTTTTTGAAGTTTCTGCAATGGCATTCCCAACGCTCACTTTCTTGTGCAACCTACCAACGAGCCATGATGCCCGAAACGTCACCCTCACCATCAAGTTTGGAGCTGGGTTTGAAGATCTTGAGGTCATCCTCAAGAAAGCTCCCTTCGTCATAATGAAAGTTGCTGCTCTGAAAGCCCAGGAACTGTCTGCTGAGTTCAACATGAACTGTCTACAGGATTCCCCTTCTTACAAGAAGGTAAAGACTACTACCACCACGACACTTACTAAGCCGGTTGCTCCCATTTTTGTTAGGAGAAAAGAAGTTATGATCATCAAAGACCCGATTGAAGGATTGGTTGTTCCGCCGTCAATATTTGAAATTGGATCGAGTTTGAGGACTGCATCATTAACCCAAACTCAAAGAAGGAGCCACATACAAAAGATTCAGAAGGCTACTAAAGCCCAGATCTTTGAAGAAATGTTTGTTGATGAAATTCCTCATCAGGAGGAAACAAGGCTATTGGAGACCTATCCACTTCTGCGGGGGAGTGGGTTCCATCATTTAATGGGCACTGATGGGTACAAGAGTATCCAGAATATTCCCGCTACCTTACTGTCTCCTCATGGACATGGTGGGGAGAGAAAGAAGCTCACCCCTATCACCCGAGTCAGCACAGTGTTCCAGAGACTAGCTGCCAAAGAAGGTTGTTTTGTCAGTGAATTACTTAAATGAGTTAAATGTGCAGTATCCCCTCACATGAAGAAATAGATTATAAGGGACATCAGATCTGTCAGACAATCTCAGACACTAGCTGAAACTTTGTCAACAAGCATTCCAGTCAGATTCTTTTTGGCAAGTCGAGTTCATATTACCATTACCACCATCAATTCTACTACCATTGCTGCTCCGAGACGCACAGGCCGTTGACTAGTTAAATCACATATGGGTCCAAGAGTTCTACCAATTACCGATCACGAGGATGTTCCTAAAGCTCTGAAGGGAAAGATAAGGAAGTTACCTCGTACTGTATCTAGTCTACACCATAGGGAGCATACCTCTCTTTGATGTCCGATGTTGAGACACCCCATCTCAAGACATCTTCACCAAAGAAAAAGGTGTGGGTCCCCAAGGTTGTCGTACCAATACGGTTCAGTGAGTCTACAGGGCAGTATCATGGAATGAAGCAAGGGTCAAAAATGTCTAACATTGTCGCAGGTATTGTCAGTGAGATGGATGAGCAAGTAAAGGATGTTCGGCAGAGTCCTCCAGATCTTAAAGTGATACAAGATTTAGTAATTGAAGAAAAAGTTGAGAAGCTCAAGATTGAGATTTCTGAGTTAGACTGAGAACAGGGAGTTCCCGTTGATGATGAAGATGATGAAGATTTTTACTTTAACGATTACCTCAAGGAGGAATTCATGGATATTCATGTCATCGAAATTAGAGCCGCTGCATCTGCGCGTGACGCTCAACCTCTTTTTAAGAGAATGTCGTAGATGACCTTCATAGGATTATCTTCCTAAGGAATGAGCAAATCAGCCAAATGGAGAAAAGAATTGAAGAGATGTCCACTGCCATGACCGCTATGGATAAAGCTCAAGGATAGTCTCAACCTAAACAGTTAGCTTCTCCAGAAGTTAATTAGCCAGAGATTATACATATCACCGATGAAATGAGGGAAGTTGCCTCAGCAAACAAAGATGATCAACAAAACAAGGATCCGCCATCAAGTGCCATACAAGAAAAGCAATTCAAACAAATAGTCGAACAAGTTAGGGAGGCCTTAGCCCAATCTAAGATTGGTGCATTGATTTTGAAGGGTTGACCCTACTAGGAGGTGTTCGATGTCGTACCCTACCCTAAGGGTTTTGTGCCACCAAACTTTAAGATATTTAACGGGACAGAAAATCCCAGGGAGCATATAGCACATTTCCAAGCTAGTTGTGGCAGCATAGGAAGAAATGAAGCTTTACTCTTCTGACAGTTTGTCAGCAGCCTATCAGGGATAGTTTTTGATTGGTATGTCGAACTACCCAACGAATCATTCAAGACATTCATTAAATTAGAACAATTGTTCGTGAAAAGATTTGTCAAGGCACAACATCATGTTTCTATTGGAGATTTCATAATGGAGAAGCAGAAGCCCAATGAGACCCTAGTAGATTATATCTTGAGGTAGAGAAAACTTAGCATGAAATGTGAACCACAGCTACAAAAACATCATGCAATTGAGATCTTACTCAAGAGCATTCATGGGCCAGTAGCTTTCATGCTCAAGGGACTCACCATAAAATCCCTCAAGAAGCTACTCAACAAAGCTAGCAATCGTCAAGAGGAAGTTAAACAAATGGATTCCCAGGAGAAATCAAAAAGGACCAGAGCATCTCAAATACTCAATAAGAAGTCTGGGACAGTATAAAAGATCGATGAAGGAAAATACTCAATGAAGATATATGCAAAAAATGCTCGTCAGGATTCCCAGTCATCATCGCAGCATGTTCAACAATATACACAACAGTATGGTCAATCTAGCTAGCAACTGCATCGGGGAGGATCATACCAAGCAAAGAATAAGAGGGGTCCATCCATGTACGAATGAAAGAAAATGGTGTATTCCTTCAAGCCTAAAGTGGTACCCAAGATGTTCAGAAGTCTAATGAAAAAACCCGAGTTCAGATTACCATATCCAAAGTAACCCGAAGAGGTCGACAAAAGGGATCAACCAAAATATTGCCCGTATCACAAGATGCTTAGACACACTATATAGGATTGTTTCATCTTTAAGGATTAGCTTGAGAAGAACCTTAAAGAAGGGAACATAATAAAACTGAAAGAATATTTAAAAGAACCTGAAAAGGGTTCTATAAATATGATTTCGGCCGAGTCGATCGCTCCAATAGATCAATATTCAGAGAAAGATGGATGGAGTACAGTTTGGAATAAGTCATCTAAGTAGATACTAAATCAAATTCAGACCGCTTCAGCACAAGCCTCCGTTCAGAGTTTTCAATCTGCCAAGTCCAAGTTGGAGATTTCGCTGGAGAAACCACCACAATCAGAAGATAAAGAAAATAATGACGTCATGAGGACTGATAGCATGGGGGGTAGGATAGGGGTTGCCACAATTAGATTGGTTGTCTCAAATTTGAGGAAGAAAATCCTTGAACCCCTGACCATGTATAATAATATTTTTGCCCCATTGAGGGTATTATGAATATAATGATTATGATTTCGACTACGTTTAAATATTTTTGGTAATAAAGTAACCGATTTTTCTCAATCAAACTTCAATCTCAATTCCTAAACTAATGCTCAAATGGTACTTAAGTCCAGTGAACCCATTAACAAGTTTGAAGAAGACATCGATGACACCGATTATGATAGCATCGGGAGTGAGGAACCAATCCTCGAGCGCCATGGTGCACCACTTGTTATCAACTTGGATCTTTTTGAAGAAGAAGCACCAAAAATTTTACCTACAACATCTCAAGAAGCAGAAACTACATAAGTAAACTTAAGGAGTAGAACGGTATTACCCTCGAGAACAGCTCCGACAGATAAAGGAAAGTAAATAGTAGCTCAAAAAGAGTTACCTCCACCTCCGCCAGTGGAAGAAACACATAACCAAGTAAAGATTGGAGGGTTATATAAAGTGGATTACAATGTGATAGCTCATATTAGGAAGTTTTTGGCCAAAATAAGCATTTATGACACTCTAATTCTGTCAAAGGAGATGAGAGAATCTCTAGTTACAGCTTTGCTTATTCTGGAGACATGCTTAGCTCAGTTGGCCAGCACATCCTCGGATGAAGTTTGCTCGTTAAAGTATAGCTTGGGTTAACCTTCATAAATGAAGACCTGGTTTTTGGTAGCGCTGACCATAACCGGCTGCTCTATATCTTTGTTAACATCAACAGATTCGTGTTGTCTAGAGTTTTAGTACATCCTGGAGCATCACTCAACTTGATGAGCCTACAGACATTGGCTTATTTAGACATTGAGGCTCAGGAGCTTACGACCGATAAAATGGTGCTAAGAGCTTACGGTCGATAAAATGTTGCTAAGAGGATTTAACCAGAAGGGAGAAAGAGCCCTTCGATCGATTACATTGCTTAAGAAAGTTGGAGAACTAGTAACAGAAGCCAAGTTCCATATCATCAATGATGATACCTCTTTTAATGCTCTACTGGGTCGACTGTGGATTCATGAACACAATATGGTTCCGTCGTCTCTACACTAATGCATTAAGGATTATAAGGAAGGACAAGAGCATTGCATCAAAGAGATTTGCGACTGTTCTCAGTTCATGAAGTAGACATTCATGAAAATGCCGCCTAGTACGCGCCTCTAAAGAAAACTGTCTTCTCTCATGAAATTATGGCAAATGAAGTAAGAGATTCAAAATAATTACAATGGCAAAGCCATTAAACTCTATTTCAATAATCCACTTTCATCTCTTCACAACGAGGTGGTAGAATTTCTGTTAGCCCATATATCTGAGGTCGAGGTTGGGGACGTGGACGAGGAAGAGCCAATAAGATCATTTAATAGACTAGGCTGACCATCAATATTGATGATGAAGAAAGCTCTGAGGAAGAAATGATGATGATAAAATAGATGAAAGCACTGTACAAGATATCCTTGGAGGATGTGGATAAAAGTGAATATGAGACAATGTATGATCAGATCAATTACTATGTGAATTCCATGGCCCTTACTCTGATTCTCCCTCAAAAATTTGAGAGTTTAGACATCAACATAGTCTGTAGCGCAGGTTCAAAGCCGATCAAATTTTATCGTGCTTCTACTTCTATTAATCTTAAAAATCATGTAAATTTGGATGAGGTTCCTAATGACTTATTGGAATTACCTTTTGGTTACTTTTCTCCTTGTGCACAAAAGTTGATTCAACAGGGACATTTACTAAAAAAAATGTTAAAAGATAAATTACTACTGTTTGAAAAATTATGGAATGTTAAATGTCAAACTCCCAATTGGAAAGAGAGTCTGGAATTTGGTACAGTAGGACTAGTTGATAATTCTGAATTTTTCATGGTTGTTACTAGTGAATTGAAAGAGGAGTGCCTCGATGTGGAGGATGACTCTACCGATCAGCTGATAGAAGCCGCTCAGCTAGAATTTGAGGAAGAAATTAAATCAACTGTTGATGAATTGAAAGAAATTAATCTTGGGATGGAGGAGCAGCCCCGACCAACATTTATAAGTTCTATACTCCGCAATAAAGAATCTACAAAATTGATTAAGTTACTGTCAGAATTTAAATGCTGCTTCACCTGGAGTTATGATGAAATGTCAATACTATCAAAAAAAGTTGCAATTCATAAACTCAGGGAGGACAAAGAGATAACCCCATTAAAACAAGCACCCAAAATAATAAGCCTCAAAATAGAGCAGCAAGTCATTGTCGAGGTAAAGAAGTTAATAGATGCTAACTTTGTAAGAGAAGAGCAATGACCCATATGGTTAGCCAACATTGTGCCAGTTAAGAAGAAAAATGAACAAATCCGTGTTTGTTTCGACTTTAGGGATTTAAACAAAGCATGTCCAAAGGATGAATTTCTATTGCCGATACTAGAAATAATGGTGACATCGCTTTGACGCATCAAATTTTCTCCTACATGGGTGAATCGTATAACCAAATCAAGATGGCTACAAAAGATGCAGCACTTACATCATTCAAAATTTGAATTTGGATCTTTTGCTACACAGTAATGTCGTTTGGGTTAAAGAATGTTGGAGAAACATATCAACGAGAAATGATGAAGTTTTTTGACGACCTCATTCACAACCAAGTGGAATGCTGACCAAAGGAAAATATGTTGAAACTTTCATACCTTTTTTACACTGATTTTGATGATATTGCACTTTAAAGAAATGCATTTTTGGTGTTTTGCTGCAGGTATGATGAATTATGGTCATTGAAGCAAAAAGATGCAAAAAGGAGCGAATTTGGAACAAAAAGAACTAAAATATGAAGATTTAATCTTAGGCGCTGACGACGAGCTTGATGCCGTCTACGACGAGTATTTCCCAAGAGTCCAGAATTAAATATTCTAGAAGGCATCCGACCGCGCCATCGAGGCCGCCGAAGGTGAGCACGTCGGCTCTCTCAACAGATGCATTGAATGTGGACGATTTTTGAAGGGACGCTTGGGAAACTCTTGAAAACTCTTCTACAACTTTAAAAAAAAACATTTGGAGGCCAAAAAAGGGTGACCGCTGAGTCTTTGTTGTTAGTGGTTCCCATTAGAGTCTAGAGATTAGATAGTAATGTGAGGAATTCTTTGATAGATTGTAAGAGTGGAAGGAAAGTGAGAGATTTCTTCCTCCTTGCTGCTTCGAAGGAGAATTTTATGTGCTGTAAAGAAAGTAAGAGATTCAGAGGAACTTCAAGGAGTTTTCTTGGGGTGGAATTAGAGATAAGTTATATTTAATTATTGAAGTTTGTATGACTTTTCTTATATATATAAATTCCAAGTTTTGTTGTATCTTCTCCATGAGTTTTGAGTAGTTTTCTCTGTCTTTCTTCTTTTCTTGAGATTTTGTGAAATGGTGATTCGAATTGGTTGTGCCATGAGAATGTTAAAGAAGTTGTGATGATCTTTTCACTTCAATCTTAATTTACTTTCAATCAGGCCAATTGCTTTGTTAAAATATGTTGAGTTTTACAACTAAAGTGAAGATTACATCCAAGATTTAAGGAGATCAAAGTCCTTGAAAGTTGGGTGCAAATGAATAAGGAAATAAAAATTATCGGGCATAGAATTGGAGATTTTAGAGTGACAGACTAAAATCTTCAATTTGGTCCTATCATTTAGGTTTTGAAGTATAGATGTTAGCCCTCAGGCGAGGGGAACGTGGGAGCTCTGAAGTGAGAGCCGGTATCCTCTCAGCCTGGCAGCAGATTCAGTAACAAAGCAGAAGATGTTCTTTATGCCTGGTCCAAAGGGTAAAGAATAGGTATGCTTCTATTTGGCACAATACAATTTAAAATGATTCAATTTATCCATTCACTTAAATTTCTTGACAAGGAGAAGGATGCTTTCTTATATATTGAACTTCACATTAAAAACTTTATTAATAAAATTAGTTAATTAAGAGTTTATTAAAATTTCATTTTTATTTCAATTGCCTATTAGTGACAAATATGCAATTTGAAAAATCTGGTTTTGATTAAGTATTTATTATTTAAATCGTAGTTTGTAGTCTTTAATATTACTCCCTATGGGATCGATATCCAGGACTCCATTAGAGCCCTCTTTTACTTGAGCGATATGTATACTTGCGTTGATAAGTTTGACATTGCAATTATTGAATATTTTATACATATCTTTATCAAATCTATAACCGTTATCAAGTTTTTGGCGCCGTTGCTGGGGATTTAAATCTTCTAGCAGCAGTATCAAATTCTTGTATTTTTAAGCATATATAAAGTCACTGTCAAGTTTTTGGCGCCGTTGCCGGGGAGTAAAAATTAGATTTTTTTAAAAAAAAAAATCGTAATTAGAGTAACAAAAAAATTAGGACTATTAGAAAACTTTTAGAATTGCAACTTATTTTCATATTTAGTTTAACTGTTTTTCTATGTACTGATTTCAATTGTATGCATAAATTTGGACCTGAAAATCTTATACCCTGTCAGAATTAGAACGCACTGTTAGGAGAATTAGAAAACTAAGAAAAGAACCTAGAAATCCTGAAATAATGAAAAACAATGTGAACTATCAAGGAATATGAGAAGAGAACCTAGAAATTCTGATTCAATGGAAAACAACATGAACAATCAAGGAATAGAACTCAACCTAGACCTCTATGAGATTATGCAAATCCTACAGCAGATGAAATTCACTTATCTATCCCAATTCCTGATGTAGCTGCTAATTCATTTGAGCTCAAACTTGCTATTATCCAAATGATACAAAACAATCAATTCGGTGGTACACCAAATGAAGATCATAATTTACACCTCGCTAGTTTTTTGGAACTTTGTGCTACCTTTAAATATCATAAAGTTTAGAATGATGTTGTTAGACTTAGACTTTTTCCTTTTTCACTTAGGGATAAGGCTAAGATGCGGTTAAATTCATTAGCACCTAGATCTATTAGAACTTAGGGAGAACTTTCACAGAAATTTCTATCCAAATATTTCCCTCCATCTAAAACTGCTTAACTTAGAAATGACATAACATCATTTTGTCAGATTGATGGAGAGTTGATATATGAAGCTTGAGAGAGATTTAAAGATCTTCTTAGGAAGTGCCCACATCATTCGTTACGAGATTGGTTGATAATTCAAACTTTTTACAATGGATTAGTGGGATCTTTTAGATCGATTATAGATGTTGCGATTGGTGGTTCTTTAAAGTCAAAACCTTTTGATGAGGCTTATTCATTAATAGAAGAGATGGCTACCAATAATTTTCAATGGCCTTCTAAAAGGGTAAATCCTAAGAGAGTAGCTAGTATCCATGATTCTGATGCAATATCGATGTTAGCTTCACAGATTGCTGCAATATTTAGCTAGTATCCATGATTCTGCTGCAATATCTATGTTAGCTTTGCAGATTGCTGCAATATCAAAGAAATTAGATCATTATGGAATGAATTATTCTCCAACACCTACTATGATGGAAGAGAATTCATTTGGGCAATTTATGGATGTTCAACCGTCTTATGAAACTTTACATACTATTAACAATAAACCCAACAATCCTTGTTCGAACTATTATAACCCATGTTTGAAGAATCATCCTAACTTTAATTGGAATAACAATTCTTCTACAAATCAATAATGGGCATATCGAGAGACCAGTTACAAAATCAAGGAACTGATATCAAGAATATTGAAAACCAATTAGGGCATATCGCTACTCCGCTTAGTAGCCGAACATCAGGAACTTTCCTAGTACTGTGGAACCAAATCCTAAAGATAAAAGAAAAGGATAGATAAAAGTAATACAATTACAAAGTGGAAAAGAATTGGAAACAAGAGTGCAGAAAGAAATGGAAACTAAAAAAGAGAAAGTTGATACGGAAAAAGAAAAGGATCATGAATACCCAGATTTAGAATATCCACTTACACCAATGAAAAATACTGTGGAGAAACCTCCATGACCGTTTCATAAAAAATTAAAGCAACAAAAAAGGAAAAATAATTTTCTAAGTTTACAGAAATTCTTAAGAAATTAATGTTAAATATTCCCTTCGTGCAATTTTCCAAATTTTTAGAAATTCTTAAGAAGTTAACAGTGAATATTCCCTTCGTAGAGGCCTTCTTAAGAAATTAACAGTAAATATTCACTTCATAGAAGCTTTAGAGCAAATGCCCAATTATGTAGTTTATGAAAGATATTTTGAACAAGAAAAGGAAGTTCACTGATAATGAGACTGTTGCACTTACTGAAGAGTGTAGTGCAATTATTCAAAAAAAACATCCTGAAAAATTAAAAGATCTAGGTAGCTTCACTATACCGTGTGTTATCGGTGAAATTTTTTATGGAAGAGCTTTATGTGATTTGGGAGCCAGCATTAATCTTATGTCTCTATCAATTTTTGAAAGATTAGGATTAGGAGAAGTTTCACCTACTTATGTAACTCTTCAGTTAGTGGATCGTTCAGTTACTTATCCTAAGGGACTTATAGAAGATGTGTTAGTAAAAGTTGATAAATTTATTTTTCATAATTTTAGATATAGAGGAAGATAAAGAAATACCTATAATTTTAGGGAGACCTTTTTTAGCTACCGGAAGAGCTATGATAGATGTTTAAAAGGGAGAATTAACTATGAGAGTTAACGATCAAGAAGTGACTTTTAACATTGTGAAATCTATGAAATACCCTGCTGTTGAAAGAGATAATGAATGTTTTTGCATAGAAATTAGTGAACATCTATTGAACAAGCCTTTTAAAGAATATTTTGAAGAGAAAAAGATTTTGAAAGCAAAGATTAAGTTATTTTGGACGAAATAGAAATTGAAGAATTAGATTATGTTCATGAAAGATTTGAGATGTTGGATATTATAGGAAATGCTTATAAGAATCTAGTTCCGTCAATTATAAAACCACCTGAATTTGAGTTAAAAATATTGCCTAACCACTTGAAGTATGTGTTTCTGGAAAACTCATCTACATTACCTGTTATTATATCTTCAGAGTTAAATGATTTGCAAGGGAAAAGACTTTTGGATACATTAAAAAGATATAAGAAAGCTTTTGGTTGGACCTTAGCCGGTATTAAAGGAATCAGTCCTTCGATTTGTATGAACAAAATTATACTGAATGAACAATATAAACCAATAGTTGATCCACAAAGAAGATTAAACTCAATGATGAAAGATTAGTTAAGAAGGAAATTTTGAAATTTTTGGACACTGAAATTATATATCCTATTTCAGATAGTGCTTGGGTAAGTCCAATTCATTGTGTTCCTAAGAAAGGAGGGGTAACTGTTGAAGCACAAGAGAATAATGAATTAATACCTATCAGACAAGCTACTGGGTGGCGTATTTGCATTGATTATAAAAAATTAAACATTACCACTAGGAAAGATCACTTCCCTTTACCATTTTTAGACCAAATAGTGGATAGACTTGCTGAGCACAAATATTTTTATTTTTTAGATGGATATACCGACTACCATCAAATTTCTATTGCTCTTGAGGATCAAGAAAATATCTTTTGCTTTTCGAAGAATGCCTTTCAGATTATGTAATGCACCTGCAACATTCCAGAGATGTATGATGTCTATATTTAGTAAGTTAATTGATGATGGAATAGAAGTGTTTATGGATGATTTCTCTTTATTTGAAACTTCATTTGATTCATGCTTAAATTATCTTGAAAAAATTTTGGAGTTAAGCGAAAGACATAATTTAGTTCTAAATTGGGAAAAATGTCAATTTATGGTTGCAGGAGGAATTGTGTTAGGGCATAAAATTTTGAAAAATGGTATGGAAGCAGACCATTTATGGTTGTAGGAGGAATTGTGTTAGGGCATAAAATTTCGGAAGATGGTATGGAAACAATGGTTGCAGGAGGAATTGTGTTAGGGCATAAAATTTCAGAAAATGGTATGGAAGTAGACCCTATAAAAATTCAAGTTATATCTAAATTAACACCTCCTACTAATGTAAGAGGGGTTAGAAGTTTTCTTGGACATGTTGGTTTTTACAGGCATTATATTAAAGATTTTTCAAAAATTATCAAACCTCTATGCCAACTTTTAGAAAAAGACAAGAAATTTGAGTTTACTGAAGACTGTTTAAATGCCTTTGAGTTATTAAAAGAAAAGCTAATTATAACCCCTATATTAGTTTCACCGAACTGGGAGAAACCATTCGAACTGATGTGCGATGCAAGTGATTATGCTATTGGAGCTTTTCTTGGACAAAGCTATGATAAGATCTTTAAAGTTATATACTACGCTAATAAAACTCTTAACGATGCTCAAATTAACTATTACTTTACTGAAAAAGAGTTACTGGCTATTGTGTATGCTTTTGACAAATTTAGATCTTATTTAATTAGGACTAATTGTGTTGTGCGCACTGATCACTCTGCTATTAAATATCTCATTGAAAAGAAAGATGCCAAACCAAGGTTAATTAGATGGATACTTTTCATGCAAGAATTTGATTTTGTGGTTATTGATAGAAAGGGAACTGATAATCAAATTGCTGATCATTTGTCGAGATTCGAATATCATGAATTATCTGACACTGACAGTTTCCCTGATGAACAACTCTATAATATTAATGAGTGGAAAATACCATGGTATGATGATATTGCTAATTATATTATAAGTGATATTTTTCCACCTATGCTGACATTGCAACAATAAAGAAAATTCATTCATGATGTGAAAGCATATTTTTTGGATGAGCCTTATTTATATAAACAATGTAAGGATCTTATTATGAGAAGATGTGTACCTTATGAAGAAACTGAACTAATTATTCAGAAATGTCATGATTCTGAATATGGAGGACATTTTGGAACAGATAAAACTACTTATAGAATTTTATAAGCTGGATTCTATTGGCCTACTATCTTTAGAGATGTTTTCAGATACATATAAACTTATGATTGCCAACGAGTAGGCAATATATCTAGAAGAAATGAAATGCCTCTAAATTTTATATTGGAAGTTGAAAACGAGTAGGCAATATATCTAGAAGAAATGAAATGCCTCTGAATTTCATGTTAGAAGTTGAGATCTTTGACGTTTAGGGATTAGATTTTATGGGATCTAGAAGAAATGAAATGCCTCTGAATTTCATGTTAGAAGTTGAGATCTTTGATGTTTGGCTAGAAGAAATGAAATGCCTCTAAATTTCATATTGGAAGTTGAGATCTTTGATGTTTGGGGACGGGATGTTTATAAATACATAAAAACTTGTGATCAATGTCAACGAGTAGGCAATATATCTCAATGAAATGACATGCCTCTGAATTTCATGTTAGAAGTTGAGATCTTTGATGTTTGGGGATTAGATTTCATGAGATCATTTATTTCTTCATCTGGGAACTTATACATATTAGTTGCGGTAGACTACGTTTAAAAATGGCTTGAAGCACAAGCTTTACCTCGTTGTGACGCTAAAAATGTTTCAAAATTTTTAATGAAAAACATTTTCTCGAGATACAGAATGCCGAAAGTGATTATCACTGATGGAGGATCCAATTTCAGGACTAAATACATTCAGAGATTGGCAGAAAGTTTAACGTTATTGATAGAATCTCTACTTCCTATCACCCTTAGACCAGTGGATTAGCTGAAGTTTCTAATAGAGAGATTAAACAAATACTGGAGAAGACTATAAACCTTAATAAAGTATATTGGTCTACTAGACTGGATACTACATTATGAGCTTACAGGACTGCTTATAAAACTTTTATTGGAATGACTCCTTACAGGCTGATATTTGAAAAGACTTGTCACTTACTAGTAGAATTGGAGCATAAAGCATATTGGGCGATTAAAGAATTTAATTATAATTTGAAAGATGCTGGTGAGAAGAGATTGTTACAAATGAATGAATTTGAAGAATTAAGAAATGAATCTTATGATAACGACTGAATTTATAAGGAGAAACTAAAGTTATGGCATGATCGGAAGATTAACTAGAAGAACTTTAAACCAGGACAAGAAGTTTTGCTTTACAATACAAGGCTGAAGTTATTCCTGAAATTGAAGTCTCGTTGGTTAGGACCCTTTACTGTGACTCGAGTTTATACTTACGGAGCTGCTGAAATTGAAGATCAAAAGACTGGGAATAGATTTAAAGTAAATGGACGTAAATTAAAACTGTATTTTGAGGGTAAAAGAACAAATTTTAAAGAGGTTTTAATGGTCAGTCAACCTGAATAATATCTGAATAGCTTGGGCTGACGACGTTAAACCAAGCGCTTTCCATAGTTATCTTAATTTTTATTATGATTATAGTATTTTTATTTGAAATTATCATTAGTTCGTGGTAGTTTTAAACTCTACTACTCGTATTTACCCTTGAATCATCATAAAAATTGGATCCATAGAGAAAATTGAAACGCATTCAGACCCGAGCGAAACTGTGAAATTTTTGCCTTGGGCGCCGATGGCGAGTTTTTCCCGAGAGTCCAGACAATTAATTCTCAAAACTTGTTGACGGCGCCATCGATGCCGCTGATAGTGAGAATGGCGAGATGATGGTTTCCGGAGTTTGAAATGTCAGTTTTTTGCGGTTTTAGGCAAGATTTACTCCCTATAAACTTCCAAACTCATTTCTTAAATTCATGTAACCCAAACACAAATTGAAACTCCACCAAATTTATCTATATGGCTTCCAATTCCACATAAAACCCTACATTTCGAGTGTTCACTTGGAGAAAATTTGTTAGTTCCGAGGCGCAACGAATCTTCAACAAAGTGCTGACAAAGAGGAGATTAATCAAAGAAACAGGATTGGTGAATGAAGGATTGAACAATCCTTCAATGGTAATTGAAGAGATGATTGTGCGACGACGATGAGAAGTGTTGTGTTACATGTGCCATAGTCATTCCTGTGGTGAAGGAGTTTTATGCTAATTTGTATGGAATCAACCAAGGAGTTGTCCATGTGCGAGGCAGATGGATAACTTTTACCTCTGCACGGATTAATGAGTTATATTTGATCGAGAATGTTCCTGTCTGCCATTATTCCAACTTCATCCTGACAAGAATCTGATGAATGAGATCTACCAATTTTTGACAGACGAGACTGAAGACTGGGAAATGAGAGAAAACAGGTATGTTAGTTTCTCTGCTACACTTCTAAACCCCGTTTCTAAACACTGGCACTTCTTCATTTCTACAAAACTATTACCGATAATGAGGATCAATAAAGTTACTAAAGAAAGTTCTATTATAAAATACTGTATTCAAATGGGACTGCCGATTGATATTGGATCGATAATTGTGAAGTCAGTTTTGGGCATGATCGTTCATGGATCAACTTATGGGCTTGGACATCCTTCAATAATCTTCTTACTCTGCAGTCAGTTCCAAGTATCTTATGAGAATTGAGAATAGGTATTTCTACCTTGAAAGCCTTTGGACCCAACTCAAAAGTTCCCAGCCAATGAAGATGAGAATTATATGACTATTATTATGGATCAATCGTCTCAAAATTCACTTCATATTCAGCCTCTAGCTCCGGACAAGACACTAGTGATCCTGCACAGAATCAAGAAACTAGAGAAAGAGGTACAAAAAGTTATGAATACAATTAACAATATCTCTGAAATTTTTTATCATCTAGACTGGAAGATGAAAGAGCATTTTGATCACTCTGGACATATCGAAGGAAGTTTGATATGATTGATGAGAAAGATTGGATTGATAGAAGAGGAATCTATTGAAGAATTCCCATATCGACCCTTCTATAACCTCTTCGTTCATGTTCAATCGATGGGAAATATCAGAGGAGAAATAAGCACTGAATCGGAGGAGTAGTAGATTTACTTTACTACCCATACCTATGTGTGTGATTTGATTTGAACTTATGTGTTTGCTTTACTTTTTGAATTTTCTTTTAGATCTTGTAATAGTTGAGATTGAGCATAAAATGTTTGTTTTCAGCGTTTAGAGTGTTGTGGCTTGGATTGCAACACTGAATTGATGTATTAAGGTTGAGAAAATACCAAACTTATGTGTGTCGTGTAACGTGTATTGTAACCCTTGGATTTTATATATAATTGTGATGTTTTGTGTTGTGAATGTTTATTTGTGTTAGTACAACATTTAATCACTTAAATTTATATCTAGAATGATTTAACAAATGTTGACAAGGCTTGAAATTGATCAAAATTGTAAAAATCTGGAAATTGAACCAATTTTGAAAATCTCGCTGACGGCGCCGTCGACGCCGTCGATGGCAGATTTTTCCCAAGACTTAGGCTATTTAATTCAATAAAGTTTACCACGACAAGGAGTGAATTAAGTGGAGGTCTGGGACATCCTGGCCTCATTTATGCACTTTGCCAACTTTCTTGAGTTGAAGGTAGAGATGATGAAAATGGGTTTACCCTATGAAACCCATTAGTAAAGCTAATTTAAAGACGTATGAATCCCATTAAGGATGGAGATCTGGGAGTAGGAGTAAAGAACCTTCTACTAGTAGAGATATCCCCTCTACTAGTTATGACCTTCCTTCCTCTAGTTCACCTACCCTTCACGATTTAATGAATGAGTTAACCTTATAGCGGAAGAGTATAGAGAAAATAAATGAAAGAAACAGAGGATTAGAACATAGACACGATTATGATAGTGAGTACCTACAGAGGCATTCTGACTTTGAGATAGCTTACTATGAAGCTCAGGCTCGACACTATAGAGGTGAGCCTGATGTTACTTTTCCTGAATGTCCCCGTTATACTCAGTATCAGCCCAATCCACCTGCTAACCAGGGAGACGAGGATATAGTATGGGATTTTGATATATGATAGTGATCGATGTACTTTTGTTTTGTGATTTTTTGATAGAGATAGATGTATGTTTGTTTGTACTTTCATTTCATTCTATATTTTATTTTATGTTTGAAGTTAGATAATTTTTAATTATTGTTATAAATGTTTAGTGTTGTAGTTTGAAATTTGCATGTGTACTTATAATAGACTCTGACTAGTATTCTGTAAAATTGTAATGTGATGTGATTTTTATATTTGCATTTTAATGTATTTGTAATTATTTTTTTTTAGTATTGTGATGTGTTAGTGAAATATTTTGTTTGTATAATATTTAGTTTTGTACTCATTTCAAAATTTCATTACCCAGCAAATTCTCTAATGCTTTATATGTATAGAAAGCTCTTAATATTACAGACCAGTTAAAGTAAAAATTTTGAGAACGAACTGCAAAAATTTTAGAAAGATGAAAATGCTTAAAGTACTGAGGTATGATTTATATTTAGAATTTTTCTTTCCACCTCTATCATTCCATATTGAAAAATTTAAGTTTGGGGGAGGGAAGAAAAATATTAACTATTATATGTTCTTAATTTAAATATTTTCAAAAATTATTAATATGATTTTTTGTAGTAAATTTAATTCAGATAACGATATTTTGTAGATATTTAAATACTATGGTAGATTTAAGGGAATATTTTTGTAAGAAAAATTAATTTTATAGATTAAGATATTTAGTATAAGAGAATAAGACTATAGTTAGCTATTTAAAGTAAAGAAAACTATATTTTAAAATATTAAGAATCTTAGAAATTTATTTCAGAAGAAAATATTGGGGATCAATGATGTAAAAGCTATGAAATACTTATAAGGTAAAGGAATGCTTTGAGTTTCAAATTTAGGGACAGAAAAGTGAAGTTCAAAATTATTAAAGGTTGTCCAGATATAATAATCTTCACTTGAAAAAGAAAAGGAAAGGATTAACAACAATCCTTGAGAAGAAAAGAAAAATATATAGGATTGAAAGCAATCCAAATGAAAAAAATATATATAAGTGAGGAGAAGCTTGAGGAGATGCCTAATTTAAAATTGGCTTCACTTAAACCTACCTAAAGGGAAAACCTAAATACATTCTGATATGCCTAGTCAAAAATTGGCTTCACTAGACCTACCTAAAGGGAAAACCTAAATATATTCTTAAATCTTAATTTTTGGAATAGCATCTTTTACTAGTAATGTTCTCATGAAGTTCCTATCATTTGAATATTTTAAGTCTATGGAATAGATTTTTTACTAGTAGAGTTCTCATGAAGTTCCTATCATTTGAATATTCTAAGTGGGAATAGGTCTTTTACTAGTAGAGTTCTCATGATGTTCCTATCTTTTGGATATTCTAAGTGATATTGAATTGATATTTTACTAGTATAGTTATCACGAATTCTTATCATTTGAATATTCTAAGTGACTTAATATTGCAACATATAGTCATTCTTGAAATGAATAGAAGAGTATTTGAATATTCTAAGTGACTTGATATTACAACATATAGTCATTCTTGAAATGAATAGAAAACTAGAACTCTTAAACTTGATGACTAAATAACAACATATAGTCATTCTTGAAATGAATAGAAAATTAGAACTCTTAAACTTGATGACTAGATAGTCTTGTACCTACAGAGTTAATTTAATTACTCGAAATTTTTAAATTACAACTTTACCACAGTAGATCATAACTTTTATGTAGTATTAAAATTACTTGAGGACAAGTAATAGTTAAGTTTGGGGGAATTTGACCAAAGGAAAATATGTTGAGATTTTCATGTCTATCTTACACTGATTTTGATGATATTACACTTTAAAGAAATGTATTTTTGATGATTTTTTGCAGGTATGTTGAATTATGGTCATTGGAGCAAAAAGATGCAAAAAGGAGTGAATTTGGAGCAAAAAGGACCAAAATATGAAGATTTGATCTTGGGCGTCGACGGCGAGCTCGATGCCACCGAAGGCGAGTTTTTCTCAGAGTCTAAAATTAAATATTCTAGAAGGACACCGACGACACCATTGAGGACACCGAAGGCGAGCACATCAGTTCTCTCAACAAATGCATTGAATGTGGACGATTTTTGAAGGGACTCTTGGGCAACTCTTGAAAACTCTTCTACAACTTTAAAAGAAACATTTGGAGGCCGAAAAAGGGTATCCGCTGAGTCTTTGTTGTTTGTGGTGCCCATTAGAGTGTAGAGAGTGGTTAGTTTTGTGACGAATTCTTTAAGAGATTATAAGAGTGGATGGAAAGTGAGAGATTTCTTCCTCCTTGCCGCTTCGAAGGAGAATTTTGTGTGTTGTAAAGAAATGAAGATATTTAGAGGAACTTCAAGGAGTTTGCTTGGGGAGGAATTAGAGATAAGTTGTATTTACTTATTGAAGTTTGTATGACTTTGCTTATATATATAAATTTAAAGTTTTGTTGTATCTTTTCTTATATATATAAATTTAAAGATTTGAATTGGTTGTGCCATGAGAATGTTAAAGAGGTTGTGATGATCTTTTCACTTCAATCTTAATTTACTTTCAATCTCGCCAATTAATTTGTTAAAATATGTTGAGTTTTACAACTAAAGTGAAGATTACATCCAAGATTTAGGGAGGTCAAAGTCCTTGAAAGTTGGGTGCAAATAAATAGGGAAATAAAAATTATTGGGCGTAAAATTGGAGATTTTAGAGTGACAGACTAAAATCCTTAATTTAATCCTATCGTTTAGGTGTTGAAGTGTAGATGTTAGCCCTCAAACAAGGGGAATGTGGGAGCTCCGAAGTGAGAGCTGATAACCTCCGAGCCTAGCCGCAGAATCAGTAACCAAGCATAGGATTAGTCAATGTTCTTTATGCCTGATCTAAAGGGTAAAAAATAGGTATACTCCTATTTGATACAATACCAATTTGAACTGATTCAATTTATCCATTCACTTAAATTTCTTGACAAGGAGAAGGATGCTTTGTTATATATTGAACTTCACATTAGAAACTTTCTTAGTATAATTAGTTAATCAAGAGTTTATTAAAATTACATTTTTATTTCAACTGCCTATTAGTGACAAATATGCAATTTGAACTATACTGTTGTGATTAAGTAATGATTTTTTAAATCTTAGTTTGTAGCCTCTAATATTACTTCCTGTGGGATCGATATCCAGAACTCCATTAGAGCCCTGTATTACTTGAGCGATACGTATACTTGCATTGATAAGTGCGACTTTGCAATTATTGAATATTTTATACACATCTTTATCAAATCTATAATCGTTATCAAGTTTTTGGTGTCGTTGCCGGGGATTTAAATCTTCTAGTAGCAGTATCAAATTCTTGTACTTTTAAACATATATAAAGTCACTGTCAAATACTACGTGGATGATTTGGTCATCAAGACTAAATAGAAAATAGATCATTTGTATGATTTGAGGATCATGTTAGAATGATTACGGAAATGTAATCACAAGATGAATCCCTTAAAGTGCACATTTGACGTTACTTCCAGGAAGTTTCTAGGATTTGTTGTTTGTCATTGGGGAATTAGGATCGACCTGGATAATATTAAACCTATCTTGGAAATGGCTCCTCCCAAAACTTTGAAACAATTATGTACCTTCCAAGGAAAGTTGGCATATCTGAGGTGTTTTATTTCTAATCTCTCAGGTAGGTATCCGCCCTTCTCGGCACTACTTAAAAAGGATGCCAAATTTGTTTGGGAAGAGAAATTCCATCGAGCCTTCAAGGGTGTTAAGCAATATTTAATGACACCTCCCATTTTGGCAGCCCCTATCCTTGGAAAATTGTTGATACTTTATACTACGGCCATAGCCGACTCTCTTGGAGCCCACTTAGCCCAATTTAATGACGAGGGTAAGGAAAACACACTTTATTATTTAAGTCGTCATCTAATACTGACAGAAGTAAATTATCCACCCATTGAGAAGCATTGTCTAGCTTTAATTTTTGCCTTCTAGAAGCTTAGACACTACATGCTTTCTCATAAGATAACCCTGATTTCAAAAGTTAATCCATTGCAATATTTGAAGAACCGACCAAAACTTTCTAGACATCTAGCAAGGTGGTCAATGATTTATTTACAGTTCAATATAAATTTTATTCCCCTCCATTCTATTAAGGAACAAATTTTGGTAGAATTTCTCGCAGCACACCCACTTTCAGCTGGGTCCCCACTCAATGATGAATTGTCAGATGAACAAATACTATAAAATGGGATTGTCCAGTGCACAACGATGGGAGATGAACTTTGACGGAGCTTTGTCAGCAAGAAAAGACAAAGGATTAGGAACATTTATACCGGGCAGAGCAGGGATCGGTCTAATCTTCATCACGCCAGATAAGGGCATGCTGAGATTCTCCTATCACCTGACAGAGTCGTGCACCAACAACAAAGCAGAATATGAAGAGTTAATCACTGGTTTGGAGTTTGTGATCTCAATGGATATAATGGATATTACCATCTATGGTGACTCTCAACTTCTCATCCAACAAGTCATCAAAAAATACAAGATTTTGAAGCAAAGACTAGCAGATACCATCAGTATGCAATGAAGTTGCTTGAATAGATTCCCAATGTAACTTTTTACCAGATTCCTCGGGGTGATAATGCCCATGCTGACGCTCTAGAAAAACTTGCTAAGGAATTAACGTGTCCCCCAGAGGATTCCATCGACATTGCAGTACAAGGATGACAAGTTTTGTCTCAAATCAACATCGACAATCTACACAAGTTTGAAAAAGAAGAAGGAACAATGATTACAGTTGTTGATATCAATGAGGATTGGTGCAAGCTATTAATAGAATATTTGCAAACTAAAAAGTTGCCAAAGGACAAGTTTGAGGCATATCACATCACAAAAAGAGCTATGTCATATGCCTTAGTAAGAGATGTTCTTAACAGAAGATCATTCAATTAGATGTGGCTGCAGTGTATGAGCAGAGTAGAGGCATAAAATATTGTCAAAGAGGTACATGTCCGATTATGTGGAGCTCACCAGTCAGGGCCAAAGATGAAAATGAAGATCAAGAGACTCAGATATTATTCGCCAGCAATGATGTCTGGTTGTATGGATACAGCTAGAAAGTGTCACAAATGCCAAGTGCATGGGGTTGTTTTTCACCAACCTCCGCACGTGCTACACCCAACCGCCGCTTCGTAGCCATTCGAATGTTGGGGCACAGACATAATAGGTCCAATAGACCCTCCATCCTCTAAGAGACACAGATTTGTTCTTGACGCTATGGATTACTTCTCCAAGTGGGCAGAGGCAGTGCCATTACAAAAGCCAAATCATCTACCTTTTCGGTGTACCACACAGAGTAATTTTTTGACAATGGGACAACTTTCAAGAATACAAAAATTAACAAATTCGCTGAAAGTCATAGGATAGACTGTAAATACTCTAGGATGTACTATCCAAGGGAAAATGGCCTAGTCGAGGCCTTCAACAAAACACTGGTACAAATTTTGAAGAAGACACTAGATGAAAACAAAAGGGATTTGCATAACAGACATTTAAAAGCTTCATGAGCCTATCGGTTAATGTTCATAACTCCAGCTCAATGTACCCCCTACGCGCTCGTGTACGGATCTGAGGCCGTACTACAATTAGAAGTCTAAACACCGACTCTCAGAGTCACCGTCACCAATCACCTAATTTGGTTTTTAAAGATTGAAGTGTCACTTAAGGACAAGTAACATTTTAAGTTTGGGAGATTACTTATTTGTGGTTTTTAAAGATTAGTGTCACTTGAGTTAGTTTTTAAAGATTGAAGTGTCACTTGAAGACAAGTAACATTTTAAGTTTGGGGGATTTTGATACTCCTAAAATATATAGTATTTTTAGACACATTTTTATACCTATTTTTGAGATATTGTGCTTTAATGGAAAGTATTTGTGTGTTTTTCTTTCATGTACAAGTAAAAAGATGAAAAATGCTAAAAAAAGTGGAAAAGGATCAATTTTGGAGCAAAAATGTGAAAATTGTGCTAAAGTATTTTGGCGCCTAAGCGCCAGATTCAACACTTAAGCGCTGGAGAAAAAGGAAGGCCACGCCTAAGCACAAGAGGCCGCCTTGCAGTTAGGTGTTAGAGGTAGTAATGTAACGGTTTACTTCATTTTGCCAAATTTTGAAGGGACATTTGAGGCAACTATTGGATAAAGAGGGTGGTTATGACCACTAGAAACAAAATTATGATTAAATGACTTATGAAGGGAGGCATCATTTGGAGAATACATTGAATCGGGACACATTTTAAAGAGTTATCAAGGCACCTCTTGGAGATTTATAAAAGAAGGAAGTTGAAACTTTTTAAAGTGTGCTTGAAAGTTCTGAAAATTGTTAGAAATTGGGAGTTTTGAGAGAGAGTTTTGGAGATATTTTCAGGCACCACAAATTTATTTTATTATTTTTATTTTTAGTTTTATTGTGAGAGTCAAGAGTGTTGTAAAAGAGAAGAGATTCAAAGGAACTTCGAGAGTTTGGTGGAGGGTTTGAGATAAGTTTTTATCTTTTGTTTTTAAACTACTTTAGGTTTTAATCCAGATTTCTTGTTGGTTTGAGAATGGTTTCTACTTTTAAGCTAAAGTGTGGTTTTTTTTTTCATGGATTCTGAGTAGTACTCTTTATCTTTCTCCTTAAAATGATAAGTAATTAAAAGTGTTGGATGGAAGTTACGGAGAGCATTGATCTTTAATGTTGGAAGAAGTTGTGAGGATTTAAAACTATGCACTTCATTTACTTCTTGATTTAGCCTATACAGATATTAAAATTTGTTGTAAGAACATGTAAGAATTGGGATGGTATTGCCTTAGTCAATAATTGTAAAGAATCACATGAGGTTGTATGAATGAGAATGTAATTCATATGATTTAGCTCAAATAAATAGAGAAATAATCTTTGAAGGGTGTTGAGTTAGAGGACTTTAAAGTGACAAGTTAAAGCCCCCAACTTGGTTTTTTGTTTTAGGTTTTGATACGAGATGTTATCCCCCAGGTGGAGGGAATTGAGGGAACTCTAGAGTGAGAGCTAGTATCTTCCCCACCTAGCCGATCTTCAAAATTATTTAAACTTTAAATTAGCCAATGTTCTTTATAACATCTCTAGTAAGGGTAAGGAATATTATTGTTCCTATTTGGCACAACACAATTTGCATACTTCTACAACATAATTGTTATACTTATTACTTATTCATGATGAGGAGAAAGATATTTTCATATTCAGTGCTTTTCTTTTACATAAACTCAAGTTATCTTTAGAAATTTTATTATTTTATCAAAATATCAAAAATACCAAAAAGAATTGAATTTTACCTTCTGTGAAGTTCTATAGTTTAAGTAATTGTCTTTTTAAAATAGAAGTTTTGTTGATAAATAGTGCATATTGCTTATTTTCCTTATAGGTTTGATATTGGGGTCTTAATAAAAAAGTCTTATATTACTTGATAATGATATGTATACTTGTGTAGTATCCCAATATATATATATAAATTAAAAATTTAAATTCTTATTTTCTCCAGAATCAAGCTTTTGGTTCTGTGCAAAGTAACAAAACATAAGTGAAAAAGATCATCAAAGATATTGTTGTACTATGCACATAAACAGTAAGTCGGGATCAAGTTTTTGGCATTGTTGTCGGGGAAGATTTAAAAAATTTATTGAAAGCAAATTTCTATTTTAGAAAGTCTTATTTAAAATTTAAAATTTATTGTAAGAATATCTTATTGTAGTATTTTTATTTGTGTGTGTTTTGCTGTATTTTATTTTATGTTAGTGTATGCATAGTTCAAGTTCTGAAGGACCAGTGCCCTGCGATTCTGAATTAGAGATAACTGTTAAAAAACCAGAAAAAAAAATTAAAAATTTTTAAAAATCTAAAAAAAATTATAGAAATGTCAAACCAAAATGATCAAAATGCTGAAATTCATCAAGAATATAGACCTTTACTAGATTATGCCAACCCTGCGGTAGATGAACTTCATTGTAGTATTCAAAAACCTACTGTAATTCCTAATTCATTTTAACTTAAACCTGCTATTATCCAAATGATATCAAATAATCAGCTTGGGGGATCACCAACTGAAGATCCAAATTTACATCTTGCCAATTTTCTAGATATGTGCGCTACATTTAAATACAATGGTGTATCAGATGATGTCATAAGACTTAGGTTATTTCCTTTCCCACTGAGGGATAAAATTAAGATGTGGTTGAATTTGTTAGCACCTAGATCTATTAGAACTTGAGTTGATTTAGCACAAAAAATTCCTTGCTAAATATTTTCCACCATAAAAAATTGCGAAGCTTAGAAATGATATTACATCTTTTAATCAGTTTGAAGGGGAATCTATTTATGAAGCATGAGAATGATTTAAAGAACTCTTAAGAAAGTGACCACACCATGTTATACCAGATTGGTTAGTAATTAAAACTTTTTATAATGGATTAGCTGGGTCTCTTAGATCTATTATCGATGTCGTTGTTGGTGTTTCATTGATGTCAAACCCATTTCATGACGCTTATGCTTTAATTGAAGAAATAGCTACCAATAAATTTTAATGGACTTCTGAGAGGGTAAATCTTAAGAAAGTAGCCAATATTCATGTCTAATGCATTTACTATGTTAGCAAATCAAGTTGCTACAATTTCAAGGAAGTTAGACCAATTCAGAATGAATTTTTCTCAACCTATCTCCATGATTGAATAAAATTCATTAGGCCAAATGGTAGAATCTCAAGCATCATTAGAAAATTTTAATGCCATAAATAACAAGCAAAATAACCCATATTCAAACTATTATAACCCAAGTTTGAAAAACCATCCTAACTTCAATTGGAAAAATACTACAAGTGGTAATAATCAGCAATGGGGGAACAATTAAGAAAACCCATTGGGAAACTAGAACAACCAAGGGAGTAATAATTATAGATCTACTTATCCTCCAGGTTTTAACAGTAATACAAAATTTAAGGAGAAGAAGTTGTCTATAGAAGGAGTGGTGTTACAAATAGGAAATCAGTTACAAAGTCAAGGAGCTACAATTAGAAATATTGAGAATCAAATTGGACAAATTTCTAATTCATTAAGTAATAGATCTCAAGGAACACTTCCTATTAATATTGAAACAAATCCTAAAGACCAGAGTAAAAGCCATTTAACTTAGAAGTGGAAAAGATTTGGAAGGTAGGGTTAAAAAAGAAATTGAAGTAGAGAGAGAAGCGTTCCTACTCTTCTGTTAAATGGCTTGATATGATTATTACTAGTGAATCAAAAGAAGAATTCCTTGATATGGAGGATGACTCTACTGATCAATTGATAGAAGATGTTTTGCCAGAATTTGAGGAGGAAATTAAATCAACTATTAATGAATTAAAGGAAATTAACATCGGGACTGAAGAATGACCCCGACCTACATTTATAAGTTCTCTACTCAACAATGAAGAATCTTTAGAATTGATCAAACTATTATCAAAAATTGAAGAATCAAAAGAGGACGCTCCAAAAGATTCTGAGAGACCTATTTCTCCACTTAAAGTTAACTTAAACCACCACTTCCATTTCCTCATAGACTTCGTCAAAGGAAGTTGGATAAGTAATTTTCAAAATCTCTGAAATTTTTTAAGAAGCTAACAATTAATATTCAATTTGCTAAAGCCTTAGAACAAATGCCAAGCTATGTAAGGTTTATGAATGATATTCTCAACAAGAAAAGAAAGTATAAAGATAATTAGACTGTTTCACTTAGTGAGGAGTGCAGTGCAATTATTCAGAAGAAGCTTCCTGAAAAGCTTAACGATTCTGGTAGCTTTACAATTCCATGTGCAATATGAGATAGATTTTATGGGAAAGCATTATGTGATTTAGGTGCAAGAATTAACCTTGTGTCATTATCAATATTCAAAAGATTTGGATTAGGAGAAATAACCCCTACTACTGTAACTCTGCAGTTAGCAAATTGTTCGATAACTTACCCTGAAAGAGTTATAGAAGATGTCCTAGTGAAAGTGGATCAATTTATCTTTCCTGTTGATTTCATTGTGATGGATATGGAGGAAGATAAAGAGATACCTATCATTTTGGGGAGACAGTTTCTAGCTACAGGAAGAGCAATGATAGATGTGTAGAAAGGGAAATTAACAATGCGCGTTAATGATTGATCCTGATTTTTTATATGTAAGGATTTATGAAGTTGACACCACTACAATGCAAAAAACTTGATCCTTGTATCAAAAGTAAGTTGTGTAATATATATATATATATATATATATATATATATATATATAATTATAGGTAATTAAAAATGGGATTCTACGCAAGTATACATATCATTATCAAGTAGTAAAGGACTTTCTATTTAAGCCCTGAATATCGATATCATAGGGAAGGTGTAAATTGGCAATGATAAGTATTATTAGGAAATTTACAAAAAATCAAACAAAATCACTGTCACTAATTTTGAATGTTGTGATGTTATTAAAACTAAAGTACTTAACTATTAGCAAAATAGAAATGCAAAGTTTTAAAAGTAAATAGTAATCTACTAACTATGTTTATGTAATGAAGATTTCTTATGTGAAAAAGTATCCTTCCCACTACAATGAGGTTCTAGTGAAATTAGATAAGATAAATTTTTATAATATGTATTGTGCCAAATAGGAGTAATTATAACTCTCTACCTTGATACAGTGTAAAGAAAATAATTGGCTAATCGTAGGTTTAGTCCCTAAATCTGTGGCTAGGCTAGAAGGATACCAGCTCCCACTCAAGAGCTCCCACTTCCCGTCACCTAAAGGCTAACTCTCATTTTAGTTTTTAAACACTAAGACTGAATTTGGGGATTTTAGTCTATCACCCTAAAGATTCCCAATTCTACACCCAACAAAGAATATTTCTCTATTTATTTGCACTTAATTCCATGAACGAATATCTCTTTCATGAAATTAAATGTGATCCTCACTCTGTTGTAGAACTGATACTCCATTTCTCTGGATCATATGTTTCACAACATATTTTAATAATTCAATTGGCCTAATCTAAATGTAAATTAATTTCAGTTGAAAAATCATCACAATTTATTTTATATTTTAATATTGGCACATCCATATTATCTCTTCACTTCAAAATCATCACAATTTATTTTATATTTTAATTATGGCACATTCATTTTATCTCTTCATTTCATCATATCTCATAGTCCACAATTTATTTTATATTTTAATATTGGCACATCATATTATCTCTTCATTTCACCATATCTTGGAGTAGGGAGAAAGATAGAGGGAACTACTCAGACTTCATGAGAAAGGAACAACCAAACACAAATTTCATATATAAAATAAAGTTTATACAACACTAATAAACAAAGAAAACTTATTTGAAACTCTTACTCAAAGCAAATCCCTTGTAGCCTTTTCTTAGAAATGCACGAAGAAGATATCTCTCACTTTTCTCCTTCTCCAACACTCTTACAGAAAGTTCCACACTAAATCTCACCACACAAACTAAACTATAAAAGAAAAATCATTAATTGACTCCAATATCGTGGTGGAATGAAATGGATTATGAAGAATGGCAAAAATGGAGCCTGGTCGAATGTTTTGGAGTGAAAAGGAGTCAATTTCCTGATGAATTTCAGCCCCAAATAAAGCCCAAGGTCAGTTCTCCAAGAGGTGCCTCCAAAAACTCTTCAAAAATTGTCCAAATATATTCAATCTTCTAGAAACGGGGGCTGAACCACCTTTGGTTTCGTTGGTGCTAGTCTGGTGTCATCGGTGCTGAGTAAAAATTTCAGCTATTCGGTTGTTCTGCGCCGTCGGCGCTGAGTTCTTCTTCATTAACGTCATTCTGACACCAAATTCCATTCTTTTTGCTTCATTTTTTCTTCAAGTCCTAAAAATCAACAACCTGCAAGAAAACATTAAAATACCTTCCATAAAGATCCTCAAAATCAACAAAATGCAATAAAACATAAGAAATATCTTCCATTAAAGGGCAATATCACAAAAAATAGTATGGGTCTAAAAATGCATATATTTTTGGTGTATCAAAATCCCCCAAACTTACATTTTACTTATCCTCAAGTAACTCCTCTACTACATAAAAATATGACTTATGGTAAAGAACTTAACTTCTAGACTTCCATATTTAAGTTCTCTAAACATAATAATATAACTTAAGAAAAATTTAAGAACAACTTCAGTTAATACTAAAGGTGTAAAATATTCAGTAATTAAGTCTAAGATTTCTGATCCTCTATTTCTTTCAAGAAAAATTGCAATTTGTCATATTAAAGCCACTTAGAAAATTCATATGAAAAAGGACTTCATAAAACTTTAATAATCATTAAGCTAACATTCAAATAAAAATTTTAGAAAATGTGTCTAAGTCTTTTTCCTTAAGTTGATTCAAGTGAAGCCAGATTTAAATTAAGCATCTCCTCAAGCTTCTCCCCACATCTTTTTTCTTTTTTTTTTTTACTTTTCAGGATCATTTTTAATCCATTTTTTTCTTTTCTTCATTCTTTTCTTTTTTTTATGTATGTGAGGATTACTATATCTGAATAGCCTTTAATGATTTTGAACTTCACTATCCTTTTCTTAAAGTTAAAAACTTCTTACATTTCTTCACTTAAAAAATTTATATTAACTTAAAAATTATATAAATTTTAATTCTTTTCTTTTTACATGAATCTTTTAATATTTTTAATGCATCAAAAATACAAATTCCTTTACTTAAAATAGAAAAAACATACTTGTATTCTCTTTTACCAAATATCTTAGTCTCTAAAATTAACATTTATTATTGAAAATTTTTTACTTAAATTTACCATATATTTAGAAACATAAATATAGTTATCCAAAGTTAACCACTAATACCAAAGGTCATGTTAAATTTAAAATTTT
>JXCR01136718.1:29565-43218 GCA_002079205.1 Phalaenopsis hybrid cultivar | reverse complement strand
ATATATATATATATATATAACTATATGCAACTAATAATGGGATTCTACGTAAGTATACATATCATTATCAAGTAATAAAGAACTTTTTATTTAAACCCCCAAATATCGATCCCCAGGAAAGGTGTAAATTGGCAATGATAATTTTTACTAGGAAATTTACAAAAAATCAAACGAAATCACTATCACTAAATTCAAATGTTGAGATGTTATCAAAACTAAAGTACTTAACTATTTACAAAATAGAAATGCAAAGTTTAAAAGTAAATTTTAATCTACTAACTATGTTTATGTAATGAAGATTTCTTATGTGAAAAAGCATCATTCCCACTACAATGAGGTTCTAGTGAAATGAGATAAGATAAATGTTTATAATATTTATTCTGTCAAATAAGAGCAACTATAATTCTCTACTCTGATACAGTGCATATAAAATCATTGGTTAATCCTATGTTTAGTCCCTAAATTTGTGGCTAGGCTAGGAGGATACCGGCTCCCACTCCAGAGCTCCCACTTCCCTTCACTTGAAAGCTAACTCTCACTTTAGTTTTTAAGCACTAAGACTAAATTGGAGATTTTAGTCTCTCAACCTAAAGATTCTCCAATTCTACACCCAACAAAGAATATTTCCCTATTTATTTACACTTAATTCCATGAACAAATTTCTCCTCCATGAAATCAAATGTGATCCTCCCTTTGTTGTAGAACACAAAACCCATTTCCTAGATCATATGTTTCACAACATATTTTAATAATTCAATTGGCTAGATCAAAATGTAAATTAAGTTCGGAGTTGAAAAACCATCACAATTTATTTTATATTTTAATATTGGCACATCATATTATCTCTTCATTTCATCATATCTCAGAGTAGGGAGAAAGATAGAGGGAACTACTCAGACTTCATGAGAAAGACACATCAAAACACAAATTTTATATATAAAAGAAAGTTCATGCAACACTAATAAACAAACAAAACTTATATGAAACTCTTTCTCAAAGCAAATCCCTTGTAGCCTTTTCTTAGAAATGCAGGAAGAACATATCTCTCACTTTTCTCCTTCTCCAACACTCTTACAGAAAGTTTTACACTAAATCTTACCACAAAAACTCTAAACTATAAAAGAAAAATCTCTAATGGACTCAAATATGGTGGTGGAATGAAATGGATTATGAAGAATGACAAAAATGGAGCGTGGTGGAACATTTTGGAGTGAAAAGGAGTCCATCTCCTGATGAATTTTTGCTCTAAATAAAGCCCAGGTCGGTTTTCCAATGGGTGCCTCTAAAAACTCTTCAAAAATTATGTAAATACATCAAACCTTCTAGAAATGGGGGCTAAACCGCCTTTAGCGCCGTCGACACTGAGTAAAAATTTCAGTTGTTTTGTTGTTCTGCGCCATCAACGCTGCCCTTGGCACGGTCGACGCTGAGGACTTCTTCAAAAACATCATTTTGACTCCAAATTTCATCCTTTTTGCTTTCTTTTTGCATTAAGTCCTAAAAATCAACAACCTGCAAGAAAATATCAAAATACCTTCCATTAAGGTGCAATATCACAAAAAATAAGTAAAAAATATGGGTCTAAAAATGCATATATTTTTTATATATCAATGATCAAACTGTTACTTTTAACATTTCAAGATCAATGAAGTATTTTGCAAAAGGTAAAGATGATGAATGCTATAGAATGGATGTTATAAGATATCTGAGTGAATGACATTTCAAAACTAATTATGAAAAAAAATCTGAAGTAAAATATTTAGAACATGAGTAAGAAGAGGAATTAGATCAATGTGAAGATCTTTTTAAGGAAGATTCAAACTATTTTTGAGAAAGTTTTGAAATTTTTGACACGATAAAAAAATATAAATCATTTTGTCCATCAATAGAAAAACCTCCAAAACTTGAGTTGAAATTACTTCCTGATCATTTAAAATATGTCTTTTTAGGAGATTTCTCTACTTTACCAGTTATAAATTCCTCAAAGTTAACTATAAGAAGAAAGGTTGATGAAAATTCTGAAAAATTTTAAGAAAGCCTTTGGATGGATAATTACTGATATTAAAATGAATCAGTCCTTCAATTTGTATGCATAGAATTCATATGGAAGAGAACTGCAAACCCAGGGCTGGTCCTCAAAGGAGACTGAATCCTGTAATGACAAAAGTAGTAAGGAAAGAAATTTTAAAGTGGTTAGATGCTGGAATTATTTGCTTTATTTCAGATACTGCATGGGTTAGTCCAATTCACTCTGTTCATAAGAATTGAGGAGTAACTATGACTGTGAATGAACATAATGACTTAATACCTACTAGACAAGTCCTAGGGTGGCAAATATGCATTGATTATAGAAAATTAAATCTTGCCACTAGGAAAGATCATTTTGCATTGCCCTTTTTAGATCAAATGTTGGATAAACTAGCTAGGCATAAATACTTTTATTTTTTGGATGGATATACTGATTATCGCCAAATACAAATAACTCCTGAGGATCAAGAGAAAACAACTTTTACCAGTCTGTATGGTACATTTTCTTTTAGAAGAATGCCCTTTGGTTTATGTAATGCCCCTACTACATTTCAAAGATGTATGATGGCAATCTTTTGTGATTTAATTGAAAAAGGGATTGAAGTTCTTATGGATGATTTTTCAATTTTTGGAACTTCATTTGTCTCATGTTTAGAACATTTATCAAAAGTTCTTAAGCGTTTTGAAGAAACAAATTTAGTCCTTAATTAGGAAACTGTCAATTTATGGTAGCTAGAGGAATTGTATTAGGACATAAAATATCAGAAAATGGTATGGAAGTAGATCCTGTAAAAATTCAAGTGATAGGTAATTTACCTTATCCAACAAATGTAAGGGAAATTAGGAGGTTTTTAGGACATGCTAGGTTCTACAGGTGATATATTAAAGGCTTTTCAAAAATTTCTAAGCCTTTATGCCATTTACTGGTGAAAGTTGTAACATTTAATTTTGACGAAGAGTGCCTAAAACCTTTTGAGTTATTAAAAGAAAAATTAGTCACTACACCAATTATAATTTCACCAGATTGGGGAATACCTTTGGAATTGATGTGTGATGCTAGTGATAATGCTATTGGAGCTGTTTTAGGACAAAGATATGATAAAATTTAAAAAGTAATTTACTCTACTAGTAAAACTCTTAATGAAACTCAAATTAATTATACAACAACTGAAATAGAGTTATTAGCAATAGTATATGCCTTTGATAAATTTAGATCATATTTAATTGGGACTCGTTGCGTAGTGCATACAGATCATTCTACTATTAAGTACTTAATGAAAAGAATGATGCTAAACCAAGACTTATAAGATGGATTCTTCTTTTGCAAGAATTTGACTTTAATATAATAGATAGAAAGGGGACTGAAAATCAAATTGCGGATCATTTGTCTAGGCTTGAGTTAGAAAAACCACTCTGTTTTGAAAAAAAAATTAATGAACATTTCCAGATGAAAAATTGTTCAATATTAATGAGTGGTGTGTTTCGTGGTATGCCGATATTGTGAATTTTCTTGTTAGTGATATTATACCCAATGGAATGACATACCAACAGAAGAGAAAATTTATCTCTGAAGCTAAGACTTATTTTTTGGATGACCCATTTTTATATAAACAAGAAAAGGATCTTATTATTTGAAGATGTGTGCCTTTAGAAGAGACATGAAATTATCCAAAAATGTCATAATTCTGATTTTCAGAGACATTTTGGTGTTGATAAAACAGCATACACAATTTTACAATCTGGATTCTATTGGCCTATTATCTTTAGAGATGTTAATGCTTATATTAAAACTTTTGATAGATGTCAACGAGTAGGAAATACTTCTAAAAGAAATGAGGCCCCTCAATTATATGCTAGAAGTTGAAATATTTGATGTTTGAGGATTAGATTTCATGGGACCATTTATACTATCTTTCAGAAATTTATACATATTGTTAGGAGTAGACTATGTATCCAAATGAATAGAAGTTGTTGCTTTACCTCGTGCGATGCTCATAATGTTGCAAAATTTTTTAAAAAGAACATTTTTTGTAGATTTAGGATGCCGAGAGTTATCATAACTAATGAGGGAAGTCATTTCAAAAATGTCATAATAGAGAAATTATTAAAGAAATATCATATAAACAGAAAAATCGTTACTTCTTGTCATCCTCAAACAAGTGGTTTAGCTAAACTATCCAATTGAGAAATTAAAAGAATTGTGGAAAAATCTATGAATCCAACAAAAATGGATTGGTTAGTCAAACTTAACTATGCTTTGTGGGCTTATAGGACTGCATACAAAACTCCTACGGAATTTTCTCCATATAGGCTAATATTTGGGAAAACTTGTCACTTAGCAGTTAAACTTGAGCATAAAGCATATTGGGCGATTAAAGAGTTCAATTATAATTTAAAAGATGCTGGTGAGAAAAAATTATTGCAATTAAATGAGCTTGAAGAGATAAGGAACGAATCTTACGAGAGTGCTAAGATTTACAAAGAAAAGATGAAGATGTAGCATGATTGAAGGATTCTTATAAAAAATTTTCAGCCAGTGCAACAAGTTTTGCTATGTAATGCAAGGTTAAGATTATTTCAAGGCAAATTTAAGTCCAGATGGATGGGCCTATTTGTTGTTATAAAAGTTTATCCTTACGGTGTTGTGGATATTAAAGATCCTAAAATTAAGAAAGTTAGAATGGGCATAGACTGAAACCATATTTAGTAAGAGATCAGCATTAATTTAAAGATCAAATGATGTTGGGTCAACCAGAATAAGCACTGGTTACGTCGGGCTGACGACGTTAAACCAAGCACTTTTTGGGAGACAACCCATATTTATCAATGTGTTTTGCTTTGAATGTTGTTTCTGTGTGATTAAGAGAATTTGGGGTAATATTTTTTAGACTATTATGTGTTAGTATTGATTTTAAGACTTTCTTTAGTGATCTAGACATGCTAAAATGAGAATCTGGACATTAAGTTGATTGGTGCAAAATTGAGCACTAGTGCACTAGAGCTTAAGCGCCGAATATTGTTGCTTAAGCGTGGGAGTTAAAAACCATGTGCAAAATTCAGATTCTATAAGGTTTAACTACCAAGTGGTTGACTAAAATGTGTCAAGGCAATTTTAGGACCTGCCTAGGAGTTACTAGAGGGATTTAGGCTTATAAATAGAGGGGTTTTGTGAAGGAATTTCACCCCATATCATTTTTAGCCCTAAAAGTCTGAGAGAGAGAGAGAGATTTTGAGAAGATGTCTTCATGGGAGATGGATTTGAAGAAAAAGGAAGTGACCATGAGAAAGAGACTTATTAGTCAAAGTGCACAAGAGATGTAAAATGGTTTCTTAGTTGTTAGTTTTGAAGGAATATTGAAAAAGATCAACAAAATTGAAATTGTCATGGATTTAGTTGAGACAAAGGTAATTGAGATTCATGCACATCTAGAGCATATTGGATGGCAAATGAAAATGCAATTTAGCCATACTAGTTATATAGAAGAAGCAGATAAGGAGATGTATCTTAAATAGAATTGGATAGAAGAAGATTGTATCAGAGCTCGTCACCACCATCCGTTTTATCAACTTTATATTTTGATTGCCCAAGGAGAGACTAATGAAAGACCAGAATTTGTCCCAACAAATGAAGAATGGAATTAAGTTCAATGTTAAAGTTTGTTGTTAGGTGTTAAATGCTATTTTTGGAGTTTATGTTAGATTTTTTAGTGTTTATATTTATAAAATTTTCTCATCCGAGACTACTTGGAGTGAGAATTAAGTGTTATATGTACTTGTATTAGTTCGTAAATGAATATAACTGTTTGTTTTTGTGAAAATTTGTGTTATTTTTAGACTCGAATTGAATGAGTTATATTGGAGAATTTTGAGAAAAAGGAGAGTTGAGGGAGAAGAAAATAGTCATTTAAGTGTTATGAGACCATTTAGGGGTGGTATACTTAGGCTTATAATGCATTTTACTTAATTTCAAAAATATCAAAAATTGTGCACTAGCGCCTAAGCTCCACATTCTCGTGCTTAAGTGCGATATAACCCAAGAGGCAGGCGCCTAAGCGCCACTTATCCGTGCTTAAGGGTCAGTTCACAAAAACTGGTTCGTGAACATTTAAAAGTGAAAAATAACCCCAAAAATTGCAATTTTTACTCTCGTCGTCACCTTCAACCTTTTGAGTTCACAATTTGGAAGTCAAGGGCAAGCCATTTCATGGACATTTCTTGGTGGAATTGAGCAAAATTTATTGGATTTGGATTTCTTAAGGTAAGAGCTTCACTTCTATATAAAAATTTTAGATTTTCACCATGTATTTTGAGTACATTTGGAAAAACCCAAAAATCACTATTCATGGTTAAAAATGAGGAAAAATCTATGAAAATTGCATAGAAAGTGTAGTTTATGCTTATAGGAGTTAAGTTTAGTATATTAGACTTGATGTTTGAAGTTATTATGGAATTTTATGAAATTTGTAGAATGGCACCAAGAATGAAGAGGAGTAAGGGAAAGAGCCATTTTGATTCGAGCAAGTTTGTGAGTTTGAAAGCTCAAGATTGGTATAGTGATGCTCTGCAATCATGAAAACTTATTTAGGAGCGATGTTTCAAGAATCCAGATGGATTCGTAGAAGATCTGATTGTTCACCAATAAAGGGAACTATTTTGTTGTTTTTCTGTTATGGCTGTTATTTATGTAGTTAGGGAGTTCTATGCAAACCTTCCCGAGGCTAAAGATGATTGATTCATGGTTAGAGGAAATTAGTACCTTTTTGATCGGAGATAATCAATATGGTTTACCATCTACCACCTAATAGTTTGTGTTTTTATGCAAACTATAGTCTTATTGAGACGGTGCTAGATGAGATTATTTCCTATTTGACTGTTGGAAGAGGGCTCTGAAAAATTACAAATGAGAGGAGAGTCAATTTTTCCACCTTAAAGTTGAGTGCATAGCACTATTTTATTTCAGCCCATCTATTACCGACGAACCATCTGAGCAACGTTGAACTATTGTATTCACGAAGGAAAGCTCGTCAAGATTGGAGCTTCAATCTATCAGAATATCATCAGTTTTGTCACTGTCATTACTATTGTAAGTTTGGGATTTTCTTCCTTAAACTTTTCTTTATGTGCACAGGCTAGAGTGAGATATGATAGTTGGGAGGAAGTACAGTATCCTCTAAAGCCAATTACAAGTGTAAATGTGCAGTCATATTTGGAGCATTCTATTTTTGGCTGGAGAGGAGGATGGACAATATCAACCATACCGCAGATAAGGTAAGAAATTTATAAAGCTTTGCAGATCATATTGATGGGTATAATATAAGAAAAAGCGATTATGCGGAGAAATTTCATTCATCTCTAGAAAACCTCATTAGGGGTAACCAAGGAGTGCAAATTCCTCCATATCCTCTATACCCTAATTATGAGTCTACAAATGTTTGAAATAGCGGTGATTCTGAGGATGATGAGGAGGACTGAGTTATTTTTTTTATGTTTGTAATACGTGATGAACTACATGGTTTAGACATGGTACATTTGCATTTGTGTACCTGTTTAGACTATGTGATGTGTTGGACTTTTGTTTGATTGTTATTATGATGTTGTGTTTTTTTAGTATTTTGTTTTAAAATTGTAGGGTGGTAATTTTTGTTGTGTGTTGATTATTGTGTTTTAGTTAGTTAGGATTGAACTTATTTCTATGTCTTATGAAAAATTGAAATTCTTGCTAACTTTAGTTTTAAACTCAGAAAGCTGCTAACCTGTATTTTTCCGTTATCTTGTTAGTGTTTTTGTTTTTATCTTGAGACTAGAAATCAAAGTTAGTGTGCTAATTTGTTTTAATGTTTGTACCGACTACTTAGAATTCTATTGAATCTCTACTTGTTGAATTGAAATGAATATGATAGAAAATTGATCACAAATTAATTTTACTCCTATTTTAAGTTTTATACTTGTATAATTAGGCTATAGAAGTCCTTTAAGCATGTTATTTCAATTTTCATTCCTGCTTATATATATCTGCTGCTAAAATGTTTAATCTTGTTAAAAATTTAAGTTTGGGGGATGAAAAACATTTTCAAATCTTGAATTTTATTTTTTTCTCAAATGTTCCACAAGTGAATTTAATTTGAAAAGAAAAATGATCATTGTATATGAAGTTATATTAGGGAAGTAAAATTTGATTATAGAATTGAGTAAGAAAATTTAGTTAAAATTGTGAGTAATGAAGAAAAAATTTCAGTTAAAAATTTCTAGTGTAGAAAATGCTAAATATAGTGTAACTATCTTTAGTAAGAAAAATTGTTTTTTTGAAAAATTTATAAATTTAGACTTTTATTTTTAATACTTAAATTTCTTTTATTAAAAATAATTTTAAAAACTATTATTATATTTATAAGTAAAATATTTATATCAAGACTTTGCTTTAGGAAATAAGAAGTGGAATTCAAAACCATTAAAGGCCTATCCAAATATAGTAATTCTTTCCTGAAAAAGAAAAAGAAAAAGAAAAAGAAAAAGAAAAAGAAAAGTAAGGGAGGAGAAGCTTGAAGATTAGTGCTTAATCAAAAATTGGTTCCACGTTTGAACTTTTTAAAGTATGAGACTTGAGAAATATTTAAGTTTAGGGATATAATATGGTAAGTAAAATTATTTTTAATAAAAATTTTTAAGTGGAGATAATAAAAGGACTAAATTCTAAATTTCGAAAAATCTACAATATTTCTGAATTAGATAAGAACTCATATTTTCATATTTCTTAACATTAAAAATTTCTAAACTTTAAGTTGGTCTCATTTACTAAATATTTTTTTCTAAATTGCACTATTATATTTCAAAATTTAAATTTTAGTAACTCCTAAAGAAACTCATATACAGATCATACTTATTTAGTTTTTAAAGATTTGTCACTTGAGAACTGGGGATTTGGTTTTTAAAGATTGAAGTGTCACTTAAGGACAAGTAACATTTTAAGTTTGGGAGATTATGATACACCTAAAATATATAGTGTTTTTAGACACATTTTTATACCTATTTTTTAGATATTGCACTTTAATGGAAGGTATTTGTGTGTTTTTTTTTCAGGTAAAAGTAAAAAAATGAAAAATGTTAAAAGGAGTGAAAAAGGATCAAATTTGGAGAAAAAATATGAAATTTGTTCTAAAGTGTTTTGGGGCCTAAGCGCCAGATCCGGCGCTTAACCGTCAGTGAAACAGAGAAGGCCGCGCCTAAGCACTGGAGGCCCCTCTCTTAAGCGCCAGAGGTAGTTATGTGATGGTTTACTTCATTTGCTAAATTTTGAAGTGACATTTAAGGCGCCTATTGGCTAAAGAGGGTGCTTATGACCACTAGAAACAAAATTATGATTAAAGGACTTGTGAAAGGAGGCATCCTTTGGAGAATACATTGAATTGGGACACATTTTGAAGAGTTATCAAGGCACCTCTTGGAGATTTATAAAAGAAGAAATTTAAAACTTTTTAAAGTGTGCTTGAAATTTCAAAAAAGTGTTAGAAAGAGAAAGTTTTGAGAGATAGTTTTGGAGAGATTTTCAGACACCACTAATTTACTTTATCATTTTTATTTTTAGTTTTATTATAAAAGTCAAGAGTGTTGTGAAAGAGAAGGTCAAAGGAACTTCAAGAGTTTGGTGGAGGATTTGAGATAAGTTTTTATCTTTTGTTTTTAAACTATTTTTTGTTTAAATTGAGATTTCTTGTAGGTTTGACAATGATTTTCACTTTTAAACTAAAGTGTGGTTTTGTTTTCTCCATGGATTTTGAGTTATTTTCTTTATCTTTCTCCTTAAAATGATAAGTAATTAAAAGTGTTGAATGGAAGTTGTGGAAATTATTGATCTTTAATGTTGGAAGAAGTTGTGATGATTTAAATCCGTGCACTTCATTTACTTCTTGATTCGGCCTATCCAGATGTTAAAATTTGTTGGGAGAACATGTAAGAACCTGGATGGTATTATCTCAGTCAACAATTAGAAAGAATCACATGAGGTTGTATGAATGAGAATGTAATTCATATGATTTAGTGCAAATAAATTTGGAAATAATGTTAAAATTTGTTGTGAGAACATGTAAGAACCGGGCTGGTATTGTCTAAGTCAACAATTGGTAGAATCACATGAGGTTGTATGAATGATAATGTAATTCATATGATTTAGTGCAAATAAATAGGAAAATAATCTTTGAAGGGTGTATAGTTAAACTTTAAAGTGATAGGTTAAATCCTCTAACTTGGTTTATTGTTTTAGGTTCTGATACAAGATGTTAGCCCCCAAGTGGAGCGAATCGAAGGAACTCTAGAGTGAGAGCTAGTATCTTCTCTTCCGGTCTTCAGAACTATTCAAACTTTAAATTAGCTAATGTTCTTTATAGCATCTCTAGTAAGATTAAAGAATATTATTGCTTCTATTTGGAACAACATAATTTGCATACTTCCCCAACAAAATTCTTATACTTATTACTGACTCATGATGAGGAGAAAGATATTTTCATATTCAGTGTTTTTCTCTTACATAAACTCAAGTTATCATTAGAAGTTTTATTGTTTTATCAAAATATAAAAAATACCAAAAATATTGAATTTTACCTACTATGAAAGTAACTAATGTTTAAGTAATTGTCTTTTTTAAAATAGAAGGTTTGTTGATAAACAGTGCATACTGCTTATTTTCCCTGTACTTTTAGGTCTTAATCAAAAAGTCCTATATTACTTGATAACGATATGTATACTTGCGTAGTATCCCAATATATATATAAATTAAAAAGTTAAGTTCTTATATTCTCGAGGATCAAGTTTTTGGTTCTGTTGCAAAGTAAGGAAACATAAGTGAAACATATCATCAAAGGCATTGTTATATTGTGCACATAAACAGTAAGTCGGGATCACATATAATAGAAGAAAGTGTGAAGCTCATACTTGAAGAATTGAAGAGTCTCGAGGGAAAGAGACTAGAAGTTCAACAGAATTTGGAACTTTGCCAAGAAAAGATGATACAAGCTCATGATAAATTGTTCTGCCTGAGGACGTTCAAAGTGGGTGACCTCATTTTTGTTCTCAAAAGGCCTATTCTTGCATGCTGCAAGATAGGTGGCAAATTTTAATCGACTTGGGAGGGACCATTTATTTTATAATGAGTCTATTCAGGAGGAGCCTACCAGCTGGTGGATTTCCGAGGCAAAAGGCCTCTGTTACCGATCAATGTATGATATTTGAAAATATATTATGCAGTGTGGCATTGTTTAAAATGATACTTTGAGATCTGGATTGTTCTGGGTTTACTTATTTGGCCAAGCGTCTGTGACTGGGTCCAAAATTTTATAATAAGTTTAATCTTAATGAAATGAATATTTTGAAGTTGCTCACTTTATTCCTTTTCTCTTTTGTTTTTCTTAATTTTAACACCTCGTGAAAATTAAATAAGATAATAATAAAAAAAATCTTCTGTGCCTTTACAAATTAATATTTTATCTAATAAATGTTTTGTTATGTTCTTATTCATGCTAAATTTCAGTGCATTGATATTTTTTCTTTTCATCTGCCAAAAAAATGTCAGGACAGAAGCTGGTTTTTGCCTTCAAGGATGGCTTGAATCTCGTACTCAATGAGGAAAGGGCACATCGAGGCAGCATCATAGATTTTGACCTGGACTTTGGTTAAGTCAATGTTAACTATGAGGGTACCTTGATGGACATGGTTAACCAATAAGAAAAGGAAGGGTTACCGTGACTTTTAGAATTGGTACAAAAGAAGACTCCTCTCTAAGAGGAAGAAAGCAGTAACACAATAGAATCTGATGGAGGGAACTAATCGTTTATCATTCATGATAACAATACCGACCAAAAAATTAGTCGGCACTGATGAAGGAAGACTGGCATATCCACTTTTAAGAAGAATTCAGCGCAACAATGCCAATCATCGGAGACACAGAGTTTTTCTACGTGAAGAAATAAGACGACTGGAGGAGGCAAAAAATTACTTACCCCGATTCTTGAGTAGGAAATTTATGACCTTTGCATGAGGGAGACTTCCGCCAGTTTTCTTGCTACAGAGGATGAGTTTTAATTCCCTATGGAGCAAGTACAATCTGAAGTATCGGATGAATTTTACAAGGGTTTCCCAATGTACAACGTTAAAGTTCCTATTTAATCATCGACAAGAGGGGCATTTGTGGAGTGCCCAACGTGAAATGATTTACACATAGACCACAGTAGTTCATTTGAAGAATTCATAACTACCAACACGGGATGCCAGGAGACAGCTTACTCGGACATTGAGTCGTACATTTCATTACCTCTGGAGCCAAGTCAGACGTGGTATATTATAGGTGTGAAGATGATAGATCTGCCTCTCAAAGTATCCCCACGACATTATTAGAAAGGATAAACAAAGTTAAAAGGAGAGAATTCAAATTTTACTAAGAAATTTAAGGAAATATCATCAATAATTTGGAAGGCCTGGAGTTGTACACAAGAGTCTTCTCTGAAACTGATAAAAGAAGAATCCTATACTGCCTAATTGATTTAAGAGATAGGGTTCGAGCTGGCCTGCTGATGGAAAGAACTTATTTTGAGCCATGAAAGTGGATGAGAGGAAAAGGAAAGATCACCATCTAATGCAGTTGTTGCTATAATTTCACTAAGCATAAACAAGGGAATCCCCCAGACATCTTAAGCAATGATGAGGTGGACTCCATGCCCTACTAGATAAAGTGGATGATCAAGAGGATGGTTAGATGGAGCATATTGCCAGCTGATTGCATTCCAAATAGTTGTTGCCAGCTGATTGCATTCCAAACAGTTGTATCATCAAGATCTATGATGAGGGAGATTGCATTCCCCTGCTTATAGACCATCATGATTTTGTGAAGCCTTTTTACACAGTCTCCTTCATTAGCAAAAGTAATATAGTATTCGGAAAATAAATCGATGTCATTAGCCCTGGGGAGTTCAGGGGATCCAGTGATATTTCAATGTCGATAGGTTCAGTACTGATTCTCAAATAAAATGGAGCCGACCTCGCCAAGCACTGCATCCCAGGAGTACGACACCGTGGACTGTCTGTGATTTTTAAGAGGATGAACAGCAGGAAGATGCCATAAAGATTCCGACCGGATCCAGAGCTGAAGGATCTACGCTCGTACGAGCTATAAGAGGGATGCACCTCTAAATACACATAAAATAAATTGTTGTTATGGAGTGTTGCTTAGTAGGTGAGCTTGATCAGGAGCTCATCCCACAGAGGTCAGACAGACAGTTCTTTTTGTCACCTTTTACGCAGCAGCGTATATGATATATATTCAACATGTGATATTCTAGATGTATTTAACATGAGAAGTTCCACACATACTTTGTTATGCTTTCAGCATGTATTTAATCCGTAACACCTATTTTGAGAAGACCAATTAAATTTATTTCAAAATGCAGTCTGCCTCTTGAATTGCCCTTTGTGCGATGAATCAAGAGCCATTGAATCCTACATTGGTTTTAAACTACAATGAACAAATAACAAAACAATAAAACTTAATGATAATGAAACTTAAATAAAATATTCTTTTTGAAAAATAAATCAACTAATAAAAATTAAATCTTTTCAAATATATATATATATATATATATA
>JXCR01136718.1:3740-29347 GCA_002079205.1 Phalaenopsis hybrid cultivar | reverse complement strand
TAATATACAGAATGCTGGCGGCTGGGGATGTTGCTCTGCTAGGGTTTCTGGTAGGATGATGGAGTGTAGCTGCTGCTGCAAGTTGGTGGTGGTAGAGTTCTTTACTTTTTCTGCAGTTTCTTCCTTGACATTGTTTCATTGGGGGTTGTTGCTTCATTCCCTGCTAACTTTAGTGGCACTGTTCCACTGGTTTCTTCTTCTTTTGTCCCATTATTGGTTTTTTGAGGCTTCATTCCTTGCTAAACACCCTTTGGGGAGGAAAACTCCACTGCTCTCGTTTGTTGTTGTCTCCTTGGATATTAGAAGTGACTGGCTTTTTTGGGAGAATACTCTCTTAGGTTTCTCTGTTTACTTCTGCATAGTCTTTACTGTCTAGTTAAATCATAACCTGCTTGTTTTGGAAGGGTGATGGCCTCTTCCATTGACATTTTGACTGACTCCCAATGGACAAAAGCAACTTATGCTGAAGTGGTGGGGAAATCCACTGACTCTTTACAGGATTATGACCTTCTAGTATTCCCACAGGAGTTCCATGTACTGCTGTTGGAAAAGGAAGTACTCCTTTTATTCACCCTCTTGGAATAAAAGAGGGTGAAACAGCTGTGTACTTCACTACCAAGGAAATTGATGCCTTAAGAGAAGAGGTTAAGTTCACTCTAGTGGGCAAATTTCAGCTAGGACATCCAAAAATGGACCTAGTTAGAAGTTTTTTTGAATCAGTTCATAGGTAATTGGAAAATTGGGCTTTTGGATGGGAGACACCTTCTAATCCAATTGGCAGCTGAGGAAGATTATGCATGATTGTTTTCCAAACAATCTGTTAACATTGCTGGGACAGTTATGAAGATCATCAAATGGACCCCAGGTTTTGATCCTAGTAAAGAACCTCCTGTAGTTCCCATCTGGTTTAAGTTACCCGGCTTACCTCTACCCTATTTTAAGCTCAATGCTCTATTTAATATTGGTAGAGCACTGGGAACACCTCTGAGAGTGGATGCTCCCACTTATAATAAGGTTAGACCTGGCCTTGCTAGAATTCAAGTTGAAAGAGATATCACACTCCTTGAACTGAAGATAATATAGATTGGTTCTGATGCTGAAGGGTTCTAGCAGGATATATTAGCTGAAAAGAAGCCTTACTATTGTCCACATTGCAAGATGTTTGGGCATACAGTAGATAAATGTTACAGATTACATTCCCCAAACAGGAATATGGCAGGAAGAAACCACATAGCTACTGAAAAAATTGTGGCTAATGATGCAAGGGGCACTACTAAAGAAATTATGTTAGAAAAGAGACAGGAAACAAATCTAAGACTAGAAGAATCACCCCCAAGGACTAATGAGGATACACCAGATGCTGATCCTCTTGGAGAGTAATCTGAACCCAACAGTCAAGTTGATATCCCACTATACAGATCAATCAGGAAGGAAAATACTGAAATCACAATTGTCACACCCACATCCCCCTTGCATGCTGAGAAGGGGAAGCAAATCATCACAGAGATACATGACAAAGTCCCAAAGGAACCAAGCATTAATGAACTGAAACAAACCATAGAAGAGGATTGGCAAATTAAAATAGCAAGGAAAAGGAGAAAACCAGGGACAGAAGTGAGAAACTTACAAGCAGGAGTACAATCTATGAAGGCTCATAGAACTAGGAATGGGTCTCCACTCCTTAGAAGAAGAACTAGATCTAGATCCCAGCCTTCCCCACATCCTCCACTCCATGAGTAATCTACTTTGCTGGAATATAAGGGGGATGGCTAACCCTCTGTCCCTTAAAAGAGTTTTATACATTAATTATAAATACAAACTGTGGTGTATTGTTATTCTTGAACCCATGGTTCACAAGAATCCTCGAACCTGATTAAAAAATTTGCTGGCTTCACTCATTTTGGGAACACTAATAATAAAATTTGGATTTTTTGCAGAAGAGAAACAAATTTTGATATTCTAATTGATCATCCACAATTTGTCCACCTCTCATTCAATATGAATGGACATAAAAGTGAAGCTACTTTTACCTATGTTGGATGTACAAAGGATGCTAGAAAAGAGCTGTGGAATAGGTTGATTCACATCAGCCAGTAGATGAACTCCCCATGGTTGGTGGGGGCTGATTTCAATTGTATCATTTCTACCACTGAAAAATCTGGAGGTAGAACTCCAAACCTTGCCAAGACGAATACCTTCAGAGATAATATCCACAGGGCTGGTCTCTTTGATCTAGGTTTCAAGGCACCTAATTTCACTTAAAAAAGGGGATCTATTTGGGAGAGGCTTGATAGAATTTTGGTTAATTATGCATGGTTCAATCACTTCCTCCTAACCTTTGTTACTCACCTTAGCCTTGCTAGCTCAGATCATAGGCCTATTCTTATAAGCATCACCTCAACTGATAACTATAGCTCCCCCCTCCCATTTAGATTTCTCAATATGTGGGCTACACATCCTTCATATAGTAATTACATTTTTTACCTATGGAAAGGGGTCTCTCACCCTGACCCCTTAGTCAAGCTAAGCTTGCTGCAAATCAAGATTGCTAAAGCCCTTAGAGGTTGGAGCTGGAACACTTTTGGAAATGTTCATGCCACAGTCCAGAAGGCTGAAGATGAAGTTAAGGCTTTGGAGAATGGGGGATAGCTTCGTATTGAGGAGGAGAAAAAGCTGCTGATTGCTCAGAACAACCTCCTCAGTGCCATTGATTACCCGAAATTTTTTCTTAAACAAAAGGCAGCCATGAATATTTTCTCTGATGAGGATAGAAACACCAGATTTTTTCATGCTTATATCAAATATAAAAGAAAATGAAATACCATCCATGCTATACAAAATGCCAATGGCCAGTGTTTACATAACAACAATGATATAGCAAATGATGCTATATGTTATTACAAAGAATTACTCAACCAGGAACATAACTTCAGACCCCACATTGAGAAGGCACACTTCATGACAGAGCTGAACTACACTGCTGGTCTCAAGCTTACTGACATCCCCACTGAAAAGGAAATATGGAATGCAATAAGCTCCATCGATAGCAGTAAATCTGCTGGCCCTGATGGATTTACTGCTGAATTCTACAAGAAGTCTTGGGAAATTACTAAGATTGATGTTATTGCTGTTGTTACAAGCTTCTTCCAAGGCAACAATCTTCCAGAGTACTTTTGCTCCTCCACCACTGTATTGATCCCTAAATCTAAAATACATAAAACTTGGAATCATTTCAGACCCATCTGTTTGACCACTGTCATTAGCAAAACCATCAGTAAAATCATTATGAACAAGCTACAACCCACTTGAACTTTATAATTAAACCCAATCAAACTGCCTTTGTGAAAGGAAGGTCCATCATTGATAATACTCTTCTGGCCCATGAACTTATACAAGACTTGAATAATGCTTGTAGAGGGGTAATATGGTTTATAATCTGGACTTAAGGAAAGCTTATGATACCGTAAGCTGGGATTTCATTTTGGAGGTTCTAAGTGTTAGAGGATTTAACACTGGTTTCAGCCACCTAATCAGGAGGTGGCTGCACAACAATTAACATTCCATCCTGATAAATGGGCAAGGGAGGGGCTCTTTCACTGCTACAAGAGGTTTAAAGCAAGGGGATCCACTATCACCTACCATCTTTATACTTGCAATTGATTATTTGTCCAGAATGCTTGATGAAGCCTTGCTGAATCATAGTCAAAACAAATATCACCATAGATCCAACATTGTTGTTACTCATTTACTATATGTTGATGACATAATGGTATTCTCAGAGCCAGCAAAAATGCTATCAGAAAAGTCTTCCAAATTTTACAAAAGTTCCAAGCTCTTTCAGGTATGGCATTCAATCCAACAAAGTGTCAGATGGTATTCTATAAACATGTATCCTCCACTCACAAACTTTGAGCATCTGATTATACTGGCTTCACAACTACTCAACTCCCTATTAAGTACCTTGGGGTGCTTTTTATCACTGGCAGAACCAAACAAACTCAGTTTGATGAGGTACTGAATAAAATATCTAACCTTCTCAATGAGTGGACACAGACCTGCTTGTCTAATGAAGGAAGAATTACCTTATTAAAGAGCATAATCACTACCTTCCCAGCTTATATATTGCAGATGACTACTATAAATAAAAGCATTCAAATACAGCTAGAGAGACTGTTTAATAAATTCCTGTGGTCTGGTCAAAGACAGCAAATGAATTGGGCTTCCTGGAGCAAAGCAGCTAAACCTCAAATTGATGGGGGAATTGGCTTTAAGGACCTCGATCAACTCCTTCAAGTCAATTTCTGTAAACTCTGGAATAAGTTTAGGACTCAAAAATTCACTCTGGGCAAAAGTCATGTGGGGTAAGTATTGGAAAGATCAGCACCCCACACTGGTCCTAAGGAAAATTGGTGATTCTAGAATTTTTGTGAAAATGCTGAAAATCAGACAAATTGTTGAAACCAACTACAGTTGGGAGCTGGGAAATGGGGAAATCAAGTTTTGGCTTGACAATTGGTGTCCCAAAGACTGGCTCTCCCCCATCACCAATATCTACAATAGTGAATTGAAAGTGGCTGATTGTTGGGATGGTGATAACTGGTCCCTGGGTAAGTTAGCAAGTCTTTTGCAACCTCACTCTATTACCAAAGTGGCCAGTATAAAATTTAACAGAAATATTGCTGACAAAATCTTATGGAAGACTACTTCCCACCAAAGCCTCACCAAAGCCATATATTCTAAAAATTTAAATTGAGAGCAAACACCCTAGGGTGATCAGTTATGGAATAAATTCCTATCCCCTTCTATGTCCTTTTGCTGTTGGAGAATATTCCATAAAATGATTCCTACTGATGAGATTCTAAATCTGAAGGGATTGAGGGGTCCCTCTAAATCCTGGTTATGTAAGAAGGAAGAGGAAACTCTGAATAATTTATTCTTTGAATGTGACTTTGCTCAACAGGTATGGAAACAGTTCTTAAATCAGTTGACAATTGATCAGAAAGAGCTCACTTGGGATAGGCTGGTCAATTGCTGGTGGCACTGGAAGATAAGAAAGTATGCTTGGTTCATCTGGATGGAAAGAAACAAGGTCAAATTTGAAGAAGCAAATCCAAATGTGGGGATTACTGCTAGAAATTGTGTGACTTATTTGCATAAGATGATTAATTGGAAAGGATTTCCTAACATTTCTAACTCATGTACATCTATTAAATCTGATCTTATTCAAGTCATTAGAGTCTACTAGAAAACCCCAAATCATCCTATTACGAAGATTAACATTGATGGAAGCTTTACTAAAAATGGAGCTGATGTGGGAAATCATTTGGGTAAGTGTTTGTTGTACTTCTATACCCCAGTCCTGGCCACTGATGCCACTGAAACTGAACTCATTGTTGTGTATTGGGCAATCAAACTTGCCACTAAGGCTAATTGGAATAGAATTTTGGTTGGAAGTGGATTCTGCTGTGATTATTCCCCTTTTAAATCAGTAAGAGGAGACTCCCTTGCACTACTCATACTGGATAAGCAAAATCAGAGATCTCACTAGCAAGATACAAATTCAGTTCACTTTCATTTATAGGGAAGGTAACCATCTTGCAAATTGGTTGGCTCAACTTGGATCACACTTTAATGAGACTGAAGTTGCTGTCAACCCTCCACCTGCTCTCTTTTATCTGCTACAAGGAGATATTCTAAATGTCCCTCACATCAGAATGGTCTACAAAGATAAATGATTAATGTGGGGGCAGATGCAATCTCACACTTATTTTCTTCTGTTGAGTCATTGTAGTTTTTCTTTTTGAGGGTGACACCTAGCATTTTTGGGGGATTTCTTTGGTTCCTGTATTGAACCAAATAGTGAAGTCCCCAACCCCCTATCTGATGTCTGTACTAGTCCTTCTTACTTCAACNTATAATTTAATTTTAATATCTATATATCTTTAATATATATATATATATATATATATATATATGTACTTTGATAATTAAATCTGATAAAAATAACAAGAAAAGAAAAATAAATTTGCTTGAGTTTGTTTCTCTCGAGTTCAAGGTCTTTTACTCTTTGCTCGTGCAGCATGATTATTCTTTTCTGCACCAACTTCACATCCCCCAGAGTTTCACGCTCTGTACAAAGTTTTACGGATTTCTTTCTCACAAATGTTAATCTTCACACGCCACATATCTATGAGCTTAACACCACAAGCTCTATACTCTATTTCCATGTTATTCTCTGGGTAAGTGCCTAAATTTTAAATCCCATCCTTGCATTCGGGGTAGGCCTCTTCAAGCCCTATTGCCATGTCTGCATTTGGGGTAGGCCTCTTCAAGCCCTATTCCCATCTTTACATTGGGGATAGGCCTCTTTATGCCTTATTACCATCTTTGCATTCAAGATAGGCCTCTTCAAGCCCTATTCCCATCTTTACATTCGGAATAGGCCTCTTCAATCCCTATTTCCATCTTTACATTTGGCCTCTTCAAGCTCTATTCCCATCTTTACATTTGGGATAGGCCTCTTTACGCCCTATTCCCAACTTTGCATTGGATATAGGCCTCCTCAAGCCCTATTCCCATCTTTACATTCAGGATAGGCCTTTTTAAGCCCTATTCCCATCTTTACATTTGGGATAGGCCTCTTCAAGCCCTATTCCCATCTTTACATTCGGGATAGGCCTTTTTGTACCCTATTTCCATCTTTGCATTTGGGATAGGGCTCTTCAAGGCCTATTCACGATTGGCCTCTTTACGCCCTATTCCCATCTTTGCATTCAGGATAGGCCTCTTCATGCCCTGTTCCCATCTTTACATTCACGATAGGCCTCTTTATGCCCTATTCCCATTTTTACATCGTGATAGGCCTCTTCACACCCTATTCCCATCGTTACATTCGGGATAGGCCTCTTCAAGCCTTATTCCCATCTTTAGATTCGGGATAAGCTTCTTCAAGCCCTATTTACATCTTTACATTTGGGATAGGCCTTTTTACGCCCTATTCCCACCTTTATATTCAGGGTAGGCCTCTTTAAGACCTAGTCCCATATCTGCACTTGTATTTCCTCTTGAGTCAAATGTGATTCCTTGCACTTTCTACTTAATCTGGCTTCCTTATGCATAATACTATGTCCTTGAAATTCTAAATTGAAATCCAAACTTTCTTTGATATATTCAACTCAAATCAACTCTTTATTGGGACTGTCAGTTTGCCCGACGTTTATTCTCACAATATCCTTTCTTTTCCCCAGTGAGAGTATCTGTTACTCCCCAGTGGAAAGAACTTTCACTCAATTCTACACTTTGTTCTAGGTCTGTTGACTTAGAAGTCTATGTTGGTTTTGTTGATCTCGTCGATCAACGCCAATACGTGCGGTGTGCTTGCACGGCACACCACACCTATTGGGGGTCCATTTGTTGACCTCACTTTTGGTTGAGGTTTAATTTTTCCTCTTTAATAGCCTAGGGTCTAGTCGTAGGAGTTTCATGTTGATTATTCCTAGAGGATTTAAAAAAGGAACCCTCACCATTAGAAACTCTAAACCATTCTTTTCTCAACTTGAAGTTCCACATGTTGGTCCGGACCTCTAACACTTAGTAGGTGGGGTCAATGTGGGAAAACTCAAGGTGAGTTCCCATAGGACTTCTTGTCCTTAGAGTTGACCATAGGTGTTGGTTCATTCACTTGCACTCACTTTCACTCACTTTCACTCATCACCCTAAGCCCAAAATTTGTTGACTTTAATCCCTTTGATCCTTTGGGAGACTCATATAGATGGTCCCTTAGACCCACTAGCCTTAGGCTGGGGTTTAGCTACGACCAGTACATAGAGGACCCAAATATGGATTCCATTGGTCCATGACTCACATAAAGTGGTTGGCACCCCAATTTTACTAAAATATCCAACTTGGTCTTTTGCCCCCCAAATCTATCCAAATTACCTAAACACCCCCAAACCCTAAATTCAACCAAAATTTCCAATTTCACCCAAAATACCCAAATTTGTTCAAAAATCATCTCAAAACAATTAAAACTACTCAAATTGCCCAAAATCACCCAAAGTTACCAAAATTACCAAAATAGTCCCAAATTTGTCAAAATTACAAAAAAGCCCTAAGTGGCCCAAACTCTCTCAAAACCTCCAAAATCATCTCAAATGCCCCCAAAACTAATTTGGACCCTTCAATTGAACCCAATTTGATCAACTTGATCATTTTGACCAAACCCTCGAATTGCCTTTAAAGGCCCAATTTCTCCAAATTCACCCCAAATGTCTATCAATTTGACCCCAATCTTCCCTAATTTCAATTCTAAACTCAATTCATCATGTCTATGATCATTTCAAACCAAATCCAAGCTTAATTGACCCGTTCATTGAGCTCAATTTTGATCCGAATCAAAACCCCAATTTTGAACATAAGACCCAATCTCACCCAATTGCACCCCATGGCCCATTCAATTGCCTTGATTTGGATCCTAAACTCTTCAAAGCACTTCTACATACCAAATTTCATACCAAATTTAACCCTCAATTGGCCTTTCTCAAGCTTAAATTCCACTCATATTCAACCCAAATTCAAAATCCCCAAATTTGCCCCAATTTAGCTACATGCCCAAATTCCACCAAATTGAATGCCCAAACCCCAAAATTGACACCCAATTGATGTTGAGAACTCTTCATGATATTCCCCTAGATCATTTTAACCCATCAATTTGAACTTAACCTAACTCTAGCCCAACCTAAGCCCAAGTCTAGCCCAATATACCCAAATTCTTTCAAATTAACCAACCAAATCAATTCAAAATCACCCCAAATCTTTCCTAGACTTTTCATGACAATTATCTACACAAAATTGATCAATCAATTAGGCTCAATATCATGGCTAGCCTAACCCGAACCCAATGACCAACAGTGAAATAAAGTTGTGTAAAAATTATAAAGTTGACTCCGCTTTATAATGGTGCCAAAAACTTGATGTGGCATTTTATGAATAATAATGTTAAGCACTTAATATTGGTATTCTATGTAAGTATACATATCATTATCAAATAATATAAAACTTTCTGTTTAAGTCCAAAATATCGATCCCATGAGGAAGGTTTAAATTTGGAATGATAAATTAACTAGGAAAATCATAGAATTAAAATGAAATTACTATCACTAATTTTGAATGTGTAAGATACTAACAAAACTAAATTATTAACTATTAGTAAAACTTAAATGAAGAGTTTAAAAATAGTAACTCTTAAACTATGTTTATGTGGTGAAGTTTTCTTATATGAAAAAGCATCTTTCCAACTACAATGAGTTTTTTGGTTAAAAGAGATGAGATAAATGGTTTAAATATGTATTGTGTCAAATAGGAACAATTTTAATTCTCTACCCTGATTCAATGTTATAGAAAATTATTGGCTAATCTTAGGTTTAGTCCCTAAATCTGTGGCTATGCTAGGAGGATACTGGCTCCCACTCCAGAGCTCCCACTTCCCTTCTACTGAAGGCTAACTCTCACTTTCATTTTAAAACACTAAGATCTAATTGAGGATTTTTAGTCTGCACACTAAAGAAAATCTCCAATTCTACACCCACTAAAGTACGTTTCCCTATTTATTTGCACTTAATTCCATGAATTAAATACTCCTTCATGGACTTAAATGTAATTCTCACTCTGTTGTAGAACTAATATTCCATTTCCCGGATGATTTGTTTTACAACATTATTTAACAATTTAGTTGGCCAGATCGAAAAGTAACTTACAAGCATAGTTGAGAAATGATCACAACTTATTTTAAATTTTAACATTGGCACATCCAAATTATCTCTTCATTTCACCATATCTCAGAGTAGAAAGAAAGATAAAGGAAACTACTTAGACTTCATGAGAAAGATACAACAAAACACAAATTTCATAAATAAAAGAAAGTTTGTACAATAATAATAGACAAACAACACTTATCAAAAACTCTTTCTCAAAGCAAATCCCTTGTTGCCTCTTCTTAGAAATGTAGGAAGAAGAAATCTCTCACTTCTCTTCCTCTCCAACACTTCTTAGAGAAGAATTCACACTTAAACTCACCAGAAAAACTCAAAACTATAAAGATAATAACTAAGTAATGGAGTGGAATGGTGTGAAATGTAGGCGTGCGAAGAGGAAAATTAAGTGAGTGGAAGAATTCGAAATGGTGTGAGGGGGGGTTCTAATCAAATTTTGGCCCTAAATAGAGCCTAAAGTCGGTTCTCCAATAGGTGCATCCAAAAACTCTTTAAAAAGCATCCAAATTTGTTGAATGTTCTAGGAATAAGGTTTGCACCGACACTGGTGCCATCGACGCCCATTCTAACGTCGTCAACGCCATAGGCCATTTAATTAATCTGTCTTCTTTATCAAACGGTATCGTTGGCACTAAACAATTTCTTAAATTCTCTATTTTGACTCCCAATTTCATCCTTTTTGCTTTCTTTTTGCTCCAAGTCCTTAAAATATATAATCTACAATAAAACATAAAAAATATCGTCCATTAAAGTGTAATATCACCAAAAATAAGTATAAAATATGGGTCTAAAAAGGCATATATTTTTGGTGTATCACCCAACTTCAATCCAATTTGACACAAATTGAACCCATTCACCAAAATTAACCTAGCCATCTCCAAATGACAAAATCAATGACACTATAGCCACCTAGTACACCCTAGTGACCAGCCTAGACCCACCAAAACCAGCCAAGGTGGCCTATGGACCAATGGTTCCCTAAATTAAGGGATTTCATCCCATTTTTGGGTCTAAGCCAAGTTATCTCCACCATCATGACAAACCATTAAGGTTTAATCATAATTAACCCTCCCCCTGACTCACCTGGCTCCTCTGGCCACCACCTCTGGCCCTGTCGGCCAGCCTAGTGGCGGAAAAACACCAAAACCGAGAGCCCCCATGCTTCAACTCAAACTTAATTTCACCCATCCAATGTTTCCAACTCTGATTGTTATTTAGCATTTTTAATCCCTCCACATAAGCACTTAATTGAACCTAAATTAAAGCCCTGAGCTCCACGCTATGCCCCTCTTTTTAAACTACTTTCTTCATGGTCAAAGGAGAGCTAACCAAAATCCTAGGGAAAACTCTGCCAAAATCACACCAGAGACTCTCCGAGCATTCCTAAGTTCAAGCCAACCATCTTCCTCCTCTGGTTCTCTCTGTGAGAGTTCAATTTTGAGCTCAAAATCAGGCTGAAACTAGAACATTCGTCTCCACAACTCCATAGTGAACCAAACTTTAATTAACTGTGCACACACCATCCCCACTGTGAGAGGATTTGATTCCACACAAAAGCCCTCTCTCAAACAGCCCCTAGCATAGCTCTAGACGAACAACTAAAATCAAATTTAATTGAAAATATAGCTAGACAATTCACTAGGGCCTGAGACTTCACCTGCAGGTTCATTATACCCAATCAAGGCTACCACAACCATTTGATTGAAGCCTCCTCTCTTAGACAAAGGTATTGAGCTATAACCCTAGCCTGAGCTTATTTCTATTCTCCATTTGAAATGGCTTGACTTCATTCTTGATAAATCATATAGATATGTTTGTTTTGAGAAGATCAATGTTTAGAAATAATCTCCATGCGATTTGGTTAAGTATAGGCAAAGATCTTAAGGTTTTAGTGTGAACAGTTCTCGGGTTAGGTCACTGGGGTACGATGACTAAGAGTCATTCGATAGCGCATTTATTCCATGAACGGCTGTGATCGCGTTGGACAAGCAGATGGAGCAAAAAGGCGGGTTGACGAGGCCGCTACGTGGTTGGCGGCGTCAAATGGTGGAGCACCGCGTGGAGACTTCGGAGCGGACGAGGTAGAGGTGGCGCCGCGTAGATAAGTAGATAAATATGGGAATTTTTTATTTATTTTAATGCCTGAACTTTAAAAAGTCATAACTTTGCATAGAAAAATCATAAAAATAAAAAAAATACCCTCTTACTCAGTGTACAAAGTAAAATAATGTGGACAAAAAATAAAAATCATTTGCTAAGTGTATGATTTTTAATTAATTAAATACTCTCTGAGGTATTTTAATTCATCATGATTAAATATTAATTACCATAATTTGAAATTTTTATGGTTGATTTCTTATGATAGAGGGCATGTCCTCTGATTTTTCCAAAAGTCAGAGAGCACCTCTATGCTTCTAACCCTAATTTTCAAGCCTAAATGACTATTTTGGCTTTATTTAATCATATAAGTTAAAACATTCTTCAGAAAAGTATGGGATCAATTTTGTTAGGTTTCCTACGGTCAAAGAAGCTTAGGAAAAACATTATGGTGGTCTGAATAATTTTGTTTATTTCTGTTATTATTTAAATGTTTTTAACTTGTATCAATTTATTTAAAATAAATATAAATAAAAATTTGGCAAAAACAATTCCACATTGTTCATAAAAATCATTTCAACTCATTATAAAATTTGCAAATTTATTTACGTTGATTTGGCCATTAAAGTTGATTTTGTAAGTAAAAAAAGGTATTTTTGCACAAAATAAATTATATTAAATTAAATAAGCTTAGGAAAATTACGAAATATTATTTTTTGAGTTCCTTATGATCAGAGGCATTTAATAAAAATAAAAAAGCATTTTTGTGAAAATATTTTTTTTTTAAATATAAATTGAACTAAAAATATTTAAAATAATCAAAATTTCAAAAATACAAAAATTGTTCAAAATGTGTCCAATTATTCCCTGATCACTTAGGACACCTTAAAGCATTTTTCTTGACTTTTCTAAATTAAAAATAAATTTCTAAAGGCGTAAAAATGCAACTTTCTCATTTTCCATTAAAATAATTATAATAAATTCAAAATAAATCATAAAAAATATAAAATTTGTTCCTCTAAGTTTCTTGGACTTATGAGGGTTTAATAAAAATTTAAAGGTGACATTTGAAGATTAAAACAAATTTTTTGTATTTAAATAATCATTAAAAAATATCCTTTAAATAATTATAATAATTACAATATTATTCAAAAAATCATGAAATTTTGTCTAAGTATTTTTCTGACCTAGGAAAACCTCCAATAATTTTTCCATAAGTTAAAGCTTCACTTTGATTAATTAAAAAATTAACATTGAAAAAGCCTATTTTTGGGTTAAAATAATTATTTTAAATTAAATCAAATTTTTAAAAATCATACTCTCCTCCGTGATAGTTTAATTGATCCATGGATGTGATACTGAAACACTGAAAATATATGCATTTTCAGACCCATATTTTATACCTATTTTTGGTGATATTGCACTTTTATGGAAGGTATTTTGATATTTTCTTGCAGGTTGTTTATTTTTAGGGCTTAAAGAAAAAAGGAAGCATAAATGATGAAATTTGAAGTCAAATGACATTTTTAAGGAAATATTCAGTGCTGACAACGCCAAGGTCAGCGCCGACGGCGCAGAACAACCGAAAGCTGGAGGATTTTACTCAGCGCCAACGACGCCAGACTAGCTCTAACAGCGCCAAAGGCAGTTTATACCCCATTTCTAGAAGGTTCGATGTATTTGGACAATTTTTGAAGATTTTTTAGAGGCACCTCTGGGAGAACCAACCTTGGGCTTTATTTGGGGCTGAGTTTTATCAGAAAAGTGACTCCTCTACGTTCATTTTTCACTCTACAACATTCCACCAGGCTACATTTTCATAATCCATCTTCATTCCACCACTTATTGGAGTCAATTAGTAATTTTGCTTTCATAGTTTGGAGTTTTTGTGGTGAGATTTTGTGTGAAACTTTATGTAAGAGTGTTGGAGACGGAGAAAAGTGAGAAAATTCTTCTTCCTGCATTTCTAAGGAAAGGCTACAAAAGATTTGCATTAAGAAAGAGTTCCAGATAAGTTTGTTTGTTTATTTAGTGTTGTATTAACTTTCTGTTATATATGTGACAACAACTTTATATATGCTTAAAAATATAAGAATTTGAAACTGCTGCTAGAAGATTCAAATCCCCGGCAATGGCGCCAAAAACTTGACAGCGACTTTATATATGCTTAAAAATACAAGAAATTGATATTGCTGCTAGAAGATTTAAATCCCCAGCAACGACACCAAAAACTTGACAGTGGTTATAGATCTGATGAAGATGTGTATAAAATATTCAATAATTGCAAAGTCACATATATCAACGCAAGTATACGTTTCGCTGAAGTAATATAGGGCTCTAATGGAGTCCTGGATATTGATCCTACAGGGAGGAATATTAGAGGCTACGAACTAAGATTTAAAAAATCAATACTTAATCACATCAATATAGTTAAAATTGCATATTTGTCACTAATAGGAAATTGAAATAAAAATGTAGTTTTAATAAACTCTTAATTAACTAATTCTACTAATAAAGTTTCTAATGTAAAGTTCAATATATAAGAAAGCATCGTTCTCCTTGTCAAGAAATTTAAGTGAATGGATAAATTGAATTAGTTCAAATTGTATTGTGCCAAATAGAAGCATACCTATTCCTTACCCTTTGGAACAGGCATAATGAACATTGACTAATCCTATGCTTGGTTACTGAATCTGCGGTTAGGCTAGGAGGATAACGACTCTCACTTTGGAGCTCCCACATTCCCCTTGTTCTACACTTCAGCACCCAAACAATAGGACCAAATTGAGGATTTTAGTCTGTCACTCTAAAATATCCAATTTTACGTCCTGATTAATTTTATTTCCCTATTTATTTGCACCCAACTTCCAAGGGCTTTGACCTCCCTGAATCTTGACACCCAAACGATAGGACCGAATTGGGGATTTTAGTCTATCACTCTAAAATCTCCAATTTTACACCCGATAAAAACGATAGGACCGAATTGGGGATTTTAGTCTGTCACTCTAAAATCTCCAATTCTTTGCCCAATAAATTTCCCTATTTATTTGCACCCAACTTCCAAGGGCTTTGACCTCCCTGAATCTTGGATATAACCTTCACTTTAGTTTCTATTTGCACCCAACTTTCAAGGACTTTGACCTCCCTAAATCTTGGATGTAATTTTCACTTTAATTGTAAAACTCAACATATTTTAACATATTAATTGGCTATATTGAAATTAAATTAAGATTGAAGTGAAAAGTTATCACACAACTTCTTTAACATTCTCATGGCACAACTAATTCAAATCACCATTTCACAAAATCTCAAGATAAGGACAAAGACAACAGAACTCATGGAGAAGATACGAAAAAACTTAGAACTTATATATAAAAGCAAAGTCATACAACATTCTAATCACCATTTCACAAAATCTCAAGACAAGGAGAAAGACAGAGAAAACTACTCAGAATTCATAGATAAGATACGACAAAACTTGGAATTTATATATAAAAGCAAAGTCATACAAATTTCAATAAGTAAATACAACTTATCTATAATTCCTCCCCAAGTAAACTCCTCAAAGTTCCTCTAAATCTCTTCCTTTTTTTTACAGCATACAGAATTCTCCTTCGAAGCGGCAAGGAGGAAGAAATCTCTCACTTCCTTCCACTCTTACAATCTCTCGAAGAATTCCTCACAGTACTAACCACTCTCTACACTCTAACGAGTACCACAAACAACAAAGACTCAGCGGACCTCCCCAGGCACCCCCTTTTTCGGCCTCCAAATGTTTCTTTAAAGTTGTAGAAGAGTTCTCAAGGGTTGTCCAAGCGTCCCTTCAAAAATTGTCCACATTCAATGCTTCTGTTGAGAGCACCGACGTGCTCGCCATCAGTGGCCTTGATGGCTTCGTCGGCGGCCTTCTAGANCATCAAGTTTAAGAGTTATAGTTTTCTATTCATTTCAAGAATGATTATATGTTGTAATATCAAGTCACTTAAAATATTCAAATGATAGGAACTTCATGAGAACATTACTAGCAAAAGATGATATTCCATAAATATAAGTTCAGGATTGTATTTAGGTTTTCCCTTTAGGTAGGTCCAAGTGAAGCCAATTTTTGATTAAGCATCTCCTCAAGCTTCTCCTCACTTATATATTTTTTTTCATTTGGATTCATCCTATATATATTTTTCTTTTCTTTTCAGGGATTGTTGTCAATCCTTTCTTTTTCTTTTTTAAGTGAAGATTATTATATCTGGATAGCCTTTAATAATCTTGAACTTCACATTTATTTCCCTAAATTTGAAACTCAAAGCATTCCTTTACCTTATAAGTATTTTATAACTTTTACATCATTGAGCCCCAATCGTTTCTTCTCAAATGAATTTATAAGATTCTTAATATTTTAAAATATAGTTTTCTTTACTTTAAATAGTTAACTATAGTCTTATTCTCTTATACTAAATATCTTAATCTACAAAATTAATTTTTCTTACAAAAATATTCCTTTAAATCTACCATAATATTTAAATATCTACAAAATATAGTTATAATTCTAAATATAAATAAAGTCATAATTTCTCTTATACAAAAAATCATATTAATAATTTTTGAAAATATTTGAATTGAGAACATATAATAGTTAATCTTTTTCTTCCCTCCCCCAAACCTAAATTTTTCAATATGGAATGATACAGGTGGAAAGAAAAATTCTAAATATAAATCATACCTCAGTACTTTAGGCATTTTCATCTTTCTGAAATTTTTCTAGTTCCTTCTCAAAATTTTTACTTTAAATTGTCTATAATATTAGGAGCTTTCTATACATATAAAGCATTAGATAATTTGTTGGGTGATGAAATTTTGAAATAAGTACAAAACTAAACATTATACAAACTCAATATTTCATTAACACATCACAATACTAAATAAAAACAATTACAAATACATTAAAATGCAAATATAAAAATCACATCACATTACAATTTTACAAAATACTAATCAGAGTCTATTATAACTACACATGCAAATTTCAAACTACAACACTGAACATTTATAGCAATAATTAAAAATTACTAACTGCAAACATAAAATAAAATATAGAATAAAATGAAAGTACAAACAAACATACATCTATCTCTATCACAAAATCATAAAACAAAATTAAATCAATCACTATCATATATCAAAATCCTATACTATATCCTCATCTCCCTGGTCAGCAGGTGGATTGGGCTGATACTGAATACAATGGGGGCATACATTCATTTAATATCAAAATCCCAAGCTATATCTTCATCACCTTGATCAGCAGGTGGATCGAGATGATACTGAGTATACCGGGGGCACTCAGAAAAAGTAACATCAGGCTCACCTCTGTAGTGTCGGGCCTGAGCTTCGTAATAAGCTATCTCAAAGTCAGAATTCCTCTATAGGTACTCACTATCATAATCATGTCTACATTCTAATCCCCCAATTCTTTCATTTATTTTTTTTATACTCTTCCGCTGCAAGGTTAACTCATTCATTAAATCTTGAAGGATAGGGGAACTAGAGGAAGGAAGGTCATAACTAGTAGGGGGGATATCTCGACTAGTAGAAGGTTCTTTACTCTTACTCCCAAATCTCCATCCTTCATGGGATTCATACGTTTCATAGGGTAAACCCATTCTTCATCATCTCCAGCTTCAACTCCAGAAAGTTGGCAAAGTGAATAAATGAGGCCAAGGTGTCCCAAACCTCCACTTGATTCACTCCTTGCCGTGGTCAAAATATTCATATAAATAATTCTCCCCACATTTATCGTCCGATTTTTCTGAATACAGAAATTTAGAATAGCTCTATCTCTTGTACCTCTTTCTCCAGTTTCTTGATTCTGCGCAGGATCACTAGTATCTTGTCCGGAACTAGAGGCTGAATAGGAAGTGAATTCTGAGATGATTGATCTGTAATAATTGTCATATAATTCTCATCTTCATTGGTTGGGAACTTCTGGGTTGGGTCCAAAGGCTTCCAAGGTAGAAGTACCTTTTCCAAATTCTCATAAGATACTTGGAACTGACTGCTGAGTAAGAAGATTGTTGAAAGATGTCCAAGCCCATAAGTTGACCATGAACGATCAGGCCCAAAACAAACTTCATAATTATCGATCCAACATCAATTGGCAGTCTCATTTGAATACAACAATTCAAAATAGCACTTTCTTTAGTAACTTTACCGATCCTTATTGTCAGTAATAGTTTTGTAGAAATGAAGAAGTGTTAGTGTTCAAAAATGGGGTTTAGAAGTGTAGCAAAGAAACTAACATACCCGTTTTCTCTCATTTCCCAGTCTTAAGTCTCGTTCGTCAAAAATTGGTAGATCTCATTCATCATATTTCTTGTTTGGATGAAGTTGGAATAATGATAGACAAGAACATTCTCAATCATATATAACTCATTAATCCATGCAGGAGTAAAAGTTATCTATCTGCCTCGCACATAGACGACTCCTTAGTTGATTCCATGCAAATTAGCATAAAACTCCTTCACCACAGGAACGACTACAGCGGCAGTAATGTAGCACAACAATTCCAATCATCATCACACAATCATCTCTTCAATTACTATCGAATGATTGTTCAATCCTCGATTCACGAATCCTCTTTCTTTGATTAATCTCCTCTTTATCAGCACTTTGTTGAGGATTCATTGTGCCTCGGAACTAATGAACTTTCTCCAGTTGAACACTCGAAATCTAGGGTTTTCAGTGGAATTGGAAGCTATAAGGATAAATTTGGTGGAGTTTCAATTTTTTTTTGGGTAATATGAATTTAATAACCGAGTTTGGAAGTTTATATGGAGTAAATCTCGCCTAAAACTGCCAAAACTGACATTTCAAACTCCGAAAACCGTCATCTCGCCGTTCTCGCCTATGGCGGTGTCGATGGCTCCGTCGGCAAGCCTTGAGAATTAATTGTCTGGACTCTCGGGAAAACCCAGTCGTCGGCAACGTCGAGCCCGTCGTCGGCGCCTAAGGCAAAAAAATTCTCAATTTCTCTCTGGTCCAAATGCGTTCCATTTTTCTCTATGGATCCAATTTTTATGATGATTCAAGGGTAAATATGAGTAGTAGAGTTCAATAATACCACAAACTAATGATACTTTCAAACAAAAACACTATTATCACAAAAAAAGATAATGATGGGTTGCCTCCGATAAAGTGCTTCGTTTAACGTCGTCAGTTATATTCAGGTTGACTGACCATTAAAACCTCTTTAAAATTTGGTCTTTTACCCTCAAAATATGGCTTTAATCTGTGCTCATTTACATTAATTCTATTCACAGTCTTTTGATCTTCAATTTCAACAGCTCTGTAAGTATAAACTCGAGTCACAGTAAAGGGTCCTAATCAACGAGACTTCAGTTTCCCAAGGAATAACTTTAGCCTTGTATTGTAAAGCAAAACTTCCTTTCCTGGTTTAAAATTCTTCTAGTTAATCTTTTGATCATGCCATAACTTTAGTGTCTCCTTATAAATTCTGTCGTTATCATAGGATTCATTTCTTGATTCTTCTAATTCATTCATTTGTAATAATTTCTTCTCACCAGCATCTTTCAAATTATAATTGAATTCTTTAATCGCCCAATATGCTTTATGCTCCAATTCTACTGGTAAGTGACAAGTTTTTCCAAAAATCAGCATGTAAGGAGTCATTCCAATAAGAGTTTTATAAGTAGTCATGTAAGCCCATATTGTTGTATCCAGTCTAGTAGATCAATCTACTCTACTAGGGTTTACAGTCTTCTCCAGTATTTGTTTAATCTCTCTATTAAAAACTTCAGCTAACCCACTGGTCTGAGGGTGATATGAAGTAGAGATTTTATGAATAACATTAAACTTTTCTACCAATCTCTGAATGTATTTATTCCTAAAATGGGATCCTCCGTCAGTGATAATCACTATTGGCATTCCCTATCTCGTGAAAATGTTTTTCATTAAAAATCTTGAAACACTTTTAGCATCACAACGAGGTAAAGCTTGTGCTTCAATCCACTTTGAAACATAGTCTACTGCAACTAATATGTATAAGTTCCCAAATGAAGGAATAAATGGTCCCATGAAATCCAATCCCCAAACATCAAAGTTCTCAACTTCTAACATGAAATTTAGAGGCATTTCATTTCTAGATATATTGAGTACTCGTTGGCATTGATCACAAGTTTTTATGTATCTATAAACATCTCTAAAGAGAGCAGGCCAATAGAATCCAGCTTGTAAAATTTTATAAGCAGTTTTATCAGTTCCAAAATGTCCTCCAAATTCAGAATCATGACATTTCTGAATAATTAGTTTAGTTTGTTCATAAGGTACACATCTTCTCATAATAAGATCCTTACATTGTTTATATAAATAAGGCTCATCCCAAAAATATGCTTTCGCATCATGAATGAATTTTCTTTGCTATTGCAATGTCAGCATAGGTGACAAAATATCACTTACAATATAATTAATAATATCAGCATACCATGGTATTTTCCACATTAATATTATAGAGTTGTTCATCTGGGAAACTGTCAGTAATTTCATTCTCAGTGTCAGATAATTCATGATATTCTAATCTCGACAAATGATCAGCAATTTGATTATCAGTTCCCTTTCTATCAATAACCACAAGATCAAATTCTTGCATCAAAAGTATCCATCTAATCAACACCTTTCTATCAATAACCACAAAATCAAATTCTTGCATCAAAAGTATCCATCTAATTAACCTTTGTTTGGAATCCTTCTTTGGCATTAAATATTTAATAGCAGAGTGATCAGTGTGCACAACACATTTAGTCCCACTTAAATAAGATCTAAATTTGTCAAAAGCATACACAAAAGCCAGTAGCTCTTTTCAGTAACAGTGTAGTTAATTTAAGCATCGTTAAGAGTTTTACTAGCGTAGTTAATAACTTTAAAAATTTTATCATACCTTTGTCCAAGAACAGCTCCAATTGCATAATCACTAACATCGCAAATCAGTTCAAAAGGTTTCTTCCAGTTAAGTGAAACTATTATAGGGGTTGTGATTAGCTTTTCTTTTCATAACTCAAAGGCATTTAAACAGTTTTTAGTAAACATTTCTTGTTAAAAGTTGGCATAGAGGTTTGGTAATTTTTGAAAAATCTTTAATAAAACGCCTGTAAAATCTTAATAACTCAAAGGTGTTTAAACAGTCTTCAGTAAACTCAAATTTCTTGTCCTTTTCTAAAGCCATAGAGGTTTAGTAACTTTTGAGAAATCTTTAATAAAATGCCTGTAAAAACCAACATGTCCCTGTAGAGGTTTAGTAATTTTTGAAAAATCTTTAATAAAACGCCTGTAAAATCTAACATGTCCAAGGGTTTAGTAATTTTTGAAAAATCTTTAATAAAACGCCTGTAAAATCCAACATGTCCAAGAAATCTGGCATTTAAACAGCTTTCAGTAAATTCAAATTTCTTGTCCTTTTCTAAAAGTTGGCATATAGGTTTGGTAAATTTTTTTCAGTAAATTCAAATTTCTTGTCCTTTTCTAAAAGTTGGCATAGAGGTTTGGTAATTTTCAAAAATATTCTTTAATAAAACGCATGTAAAATCCAACATGTCCAAGAAAACTCCTAACCTCTCTTACATTCATATAACGCCTGTAAAAACCAACATGTCCAAGAAAACTTCTAACCCCTCTTACATTAGTAGGTGTCAATTTAGATATAACTTGAATTTTTGCAGGGTCTGCTTCCATACCATTTTCCAAAATTTTATGTCCTAACACATTTAGATATAACTTGTTTTTGCAGGGTCTACTTCCATACCTTTTCTGAAATTTTATGCCCTAACACAATTCCTCCTACAACCATAAATTGACATTTCTCCCATTTTAAAACTAAATTAGTTCATTCACATAACTCCAAAACTTTTTCAAGATAATTTAAGCATGCGTCAAATGATGTTATAAATACAAAGAACTCATCCATAAACACTTCTATTCCATCATCAATTGACTTACTAAATATAGACATCATACATGTCTTGAATGTTGCAAGTGCATTACATAATCCGAAAGGCATTCTTCAAAAAGAAAAAGTTCCAAAGTGACTAGTAAATGTTGTCTTTTCTTGATACTCTGGAGTAATAAGAATTTGATGGTAGCTGGTATATCCATCTAAAAAAATAAAATATTTGTGCCTAGCAATTCTACCCATTATTTGGTCTAAAAATGGTAAAGGGAAGTGATCTTTCCTAGTGGAAGTGTTTAATCTTCTATAATCAATGCAAATACGACACCCAATAACTTATCTGATAGGTATTAATTCATTAATCTCTTGTGCTTTAGCAGTCACCCCTCCTTTCTTAGGAACACAAAGAATTGGACTTACCCAAGCACTATCTAAAATAGAATATATAATTCCAGTGTCCAACCGTTTCAGAATTTCCTTCTTGACTACTTCTCTCATCATTGAATTTAATCTCCTTTGTGGATCAACTCTTGCTAGTTCAACCAGTATAATTATATGCATACAGATCAAAGGACTGATTCATTTAATATCAGCTAAGGTCCAACCAAAAGCTTTCTTATATCTTTTTAATGTATCCAAAAGTCTTTGCTCTTGCAAATCATTTAACTCTGAAGATATAATAATAGGTAATGTAGATGAGTTTCCCAGAAACACATACTTCAAGTGGTTAGGCAATATTTTCAACTTAAGTTTAGGTGGTTTTATAATTGACGGGACTAGATTCTTATAAGTATTCCCTGTAATATCAAGCATCTCAAATCTTTCCTGAACATAATCTAATTCTTCATTTTCTATTTCATCCAAATTAATTTCATCTTTGTCTTCAAAATCTTTTTTTCTTCAAAATATTCTTTAAAATGCTTGTTCAATAGATGTTCACAAATTTTCATGCAAAAACATAAATTATCTCTTTCAACAGCAGGGTATTTCATAGATTTTGCAATGTTAAAAGTCACTTCTTGATCGTTAACTCTCGTAGTTAATTCTCCCTTTTGAACATCTATCATAGCTCTTCCAGTAGCTAAAAATAGGCTCCCTAAAATTATAGGTATTTTTTTATCTTCCTACATATCTAAAATAATAAAATCCACAGGAAAGATAAATTTATCAACTTTTACTAACACATTTTCTATAACTCCCTTAGGATAAGTAATTGAACGATCCTCTAACTGAAGAGTTAAAGAAGTAGGTGATACTTCTCTTAATCCTAATCTTTTGAAAATTGATAGAGGCATAAGATAAATGCTGGCTCCCAAATCACATAAAGCTCTTTATAAAATCACTAATAGCACATGGGGTTAATGCTGGCTCCAAAATCACATAAAGCTCTTCCATAGAATTTTTCACCGATAGCACACGTTATAGTGAAACTACCTGGATCTTTTAATTTTTCAGGAAGCTTTTTCTGAATAATTGCACTACACTCTTTGCTAAGGGCAACAGTCTTATCAGTGAACTTCCTTCTCTTGTTCAAAATATCTTTCATAAACTTCACATAATTGGGCATTTTCTCTAAAGCTTCTAGGAAAGGACTATTTACCTTTAATTTCTGAAGAATTTCTATAAAGTTGGAAAATTTTTTACTTCTTTGTGTTGTTTCAATCTTTGAGGAAACGGTGGTGGAGGTTTCTCCATAGTAACTTTCATTGGTGTAAGAGGATATTCTAAATCTGGGTATTCATGATCCTTTTCTTTTTTGGAATCGACTTTCCCTTTTTCAGTTTTCATTTCTTTTTGCATTCTTGTTTCCAATTCTTTTTGGTATCCACTTTCTCTTTTTCAGTTTTCATTTCTTTATGTACTCTTGTTTCCAATTCTTTTCCACCCACTTTCTCTTTTTCAGTTTCCGTTTCTTTCTGTACTCTTGTTTCCAATTTTTTTCCACTTTAATTGTATCGCTTTTATTTGTTCTTTTCCTTGATCTTTAGGATTTGGTTCCACAGTACTAGGTTACTAAGCGTAGTAGCGATATGCCCTAATTGGTTTTCAATAATCTTGATAGCAGTTCCTTGATTTTTTAACTAGTTTCCTTTAATTTGTAATTGATTTCCTTGATTCTGCCATGTTCAGTACCAGCTTTTCCATGGACAACTTCTTTTCCTTAAATTGAGTGTTACTGTTAAATCCTGGAGGATAAGAAGGTCTATAATTAACATTTCCTTGGTTGGATGAATTTCCCAATGGGTTTACTGAGTTGTTTGCCCTATTANGAAGTTGTGGAGAGTATTGATCTTTAATGTTGGAAGAAATTATGATGATTTAAATCCATGTACTTCATTTACTTATTGCTTGGCCAATCCAGATGTTAAAATTTGTTGTGAGAACATGTAAGAACCAGGCTGGTATTGTCTCAGTCAATAATTAGAAAGAATCACATGAGGTTGTATGAACGAGAATGTAGTTCGTATGATTGAGTGGAAATAAATAGCGAAATATTCATTGAAGTGTGTAGAGTTAGAGGACTTTAAAGTGACAGGTTAAAGCCCCCAACCTGGTTTATTATTTTAGGTTCTAATTCAAGATGTTAGCCCCCAGGTGGAGGGAATCGAGGGAACTCCAGAGTGAGAGCTAGTATCTTCCCTACCTAGCCGGTCTTCAGAACTATTCAAACCTTAAATTAGTTAATGTTCTTTATAGCATCTCTAGTAAGGGTAAAGAATATTATTACTCCTATGTGGNTATTCAAACCTTAAATTAGTTAATGTTCTTTATAGCATCTCTAGTAAGGGTAAAGAATATTATTACTCCTATATGACACAACACAATATGCATACTTTCACAACAAAATTCTTATACTTATTACGATTCATGATAAGGAGAAAAATATTTTCATATAGTGTTTTTTTTCTACAAAAACTTAAGTTATATTTTTAAGTTTTTACTGTTTTTGTCAAAATATTAAAATTACCAAAAATATTTAAAGTTTCTTTACTATGAAAATGTCTTTAGTTTAAATAATTATCTTTTTAAAATAAGAATGTTTTCAAAAAGTGCATATTGTATATCTTCTCTGTGTGTTTGATATTCAGGTCTTAATCAAAAAGTCCTTTATTACTTGATAACGATACGTATACTTGCGTAGTATCCCAATATATATAAATTAAAAGTTAAATTCTTATTTTTCTTCAAGATCAAGTTTTTAGTTTTGTTGTGAAATAATGAAATATAAGTGAAAAATATAATCAGAATTATTATTATACTGTCGCATATAAGCAGTTATCGGGGATCAAGTTTTTGGCGCCGTTGCCGGGAAAGTGAAGTGAAAATTGTAAAGAATCTATTGATTTAAAAGAAAAATTCTATTTTTAAAAAGTCNGCCGGGAAAGTGAAGTGAAAATTGTAAAGAATCTATTGATTTAAAAGAAAAATTCTATTTTTAAAAAGTCTTTTTTAAACTTTAAGTTATTGTATTTTATTTTGTGTGTTTTTAGTTTTATTTTATTTTATGTTAGTGTATGCATAGTTCAGGTTATGAAGGACTAGTGCCCTACGATTTTAAATTAGAGAGAACTGTTAGAAAAATTAGAAAAACAAAAAAAATTAAAAAACTCAAAAAATCCAAACAATTATAGAAATGGCAAACAAAAATGATCAAAATGTTGAAATTCATCAAGAGTTTAGACCTTTAAGAGATTATGTCAACCCTGCTGTAGATGAACTTCATTGTAGTATTCAAAAACCTACTGTAGTGGCTAATTCATTTGAGCTTAAACCTGCTATTATCCAAA
>JXCR01136717.1:0-21844 GCA_002079205.1 Phalaenopsis hybrid cultivar | reverse complement strand
ATTTGAAACTCAAAGCATTTCTTTACCTTATAAATATTTCATAATTTTTACATCATTGAGCCAAAATCTTTTCTTCTTAATAATTTCTAAGATTCTTAATATTTCAAAATATAGTTTTCTTTACTTTAAATAGTTAACTATAGTCATAACTGTTACATCATTGAGCCCCAATCTTTTCTTCTCAAATGAATTTCCAAGATTCTTAATAATAACTGTTACATCATTGAGCCCCAATCTTTTCTTCTCAAATGAATTTCCAAGATTCTTAATACTTTTATAGTTTTCTTTACTTTAAATAGTTAACTATAGTCTTATTCTCTTATACTAAATATCTTAAGTAATAGTTTCCTTTACTTTAAATAGTTAACTATAGTCTTATTCTCTTATACTAAATATCTTAATTTACAAAATTAATTTTTCTTAAGTCAAAATTAATTTTCATTACAGTTAACTATAATCTTATTCTCTTATACTAAATATCTTAAGTTATCATAGCTTTTACATCATTGAGCCCCAATCTTTTCTTCTCAAATAAATTTCCAGATTATTAACACTTCAAAATATAGTGTCCTTTACTTTAAATAGTTAACTATAATCTTATTCTCTTATACTAAATATCTTAAGTTACAATATTATTTTTTATTTTTCTTTAAATAGTTAACTATAATCTTATTCTCTTATACTAAATATCTTAAGTTACAAAAATTAAATTTCATTACAAAAATACTTCTTTAAATGTACCATAATATTTAAATAGTTACAAAAATATAGTTACCAGAATTAAATTCACTACAAAAAATCATATAAATTTTTTTTGAAAATATTGAAATAGAGAACATCTAATAGTTAATCTTTTTCTTCCATCCCCCAAACTTACATTTTTAAATATGTAATAATTTAGGTAGAAATTAAAACTATAAATATAAAGCATACCGCAGTATTGCAGGCATTTTCACCATTCTGAAATTTTTGCAGGCCTTCTCAAATTTTCACTTCACATGATCTGTAATATTAGGCTATTTCTACACATATAAATCATTAGAGGAATTTCTAGGTAATGAAACTTTGAAATAAGTATAAAATTGAAACATTAAATAAGCACAATATTTCCTAACGCAACCACAATACTAAACAATTAAAATTAAAATGCAAAATATAAATCACATTACATTACAATCCACATTACTACTCAACATATATTGAACTACACATGCACATTTAACTATAACATTACCTTTATAACAAAAATTAAAATTATCCAAGTATACAAAATAATAAAAATGAAAGTCTAAATACATAAACATCCATTTTTATTACAAAAATATTACAGAAATAAAAGTACAACATAAGTACATCAATTTCATTCAATATCAAAATCTCAAGCTATATCTTCATCGCCTTGATCAACAGGGTGGATTGGGTTGATACTGAGTATACTGGGGGCGCTCAAGAAACATAACATCAGGCTCAACTCTGTAGTGTCTGCTTGAGCTTCATAATAGGCTACCTCAAAATTTGAATGCCTCTGAAGGTACTCACTATCATAGTCGTGTCGATGTTCTAAACCCCCATTCCATTCACTTATCAAGTTTATGCTCTTCTGCTGCAAGGATAACTCATTCATCAAATCAGAGGGGGTAGGGAAACTAGAAAGTGGAAGGTCATAACTTGTAGAGGGGACATCTCTACGAATAGAAACTTGTAGAGGAGACATCTCTACGAATAGAAGGTTCTTAACTTCTACTCTCAGTTCTCCATTTCTTATGGGATTCATAAGTCCTTAAATTGGCTTTACTAATGAGTTTCATATGATAAACCCATTCTTCATCTCCACTTTCCACTCCAAAAAGTTTACAAATTCTATAAATAAGTCCAGAATGTCCTAGACCTCCACTTGTCTCACTCCTCGCCGTAGTCAATATTTTCTTAAGAATTATTCTCCCCACTTTTATAATTCTACTATTCTGAATGCAGAAATTCAGAATAGCTCTATCTCTAGTTTCCTCACTATGGTGATAGGTCGGTAACAAAGTAGAGAAAATGAAATAGTGTCATGCCTTAGAGGTGGAATTCAACGTGGAAGTAGAAAAATTTACCCGTTCTCGCTGCTTTATCTTCCATGTTCCTTTCCTATCAGTGAGAAAGTTGATCACATCATTGAGGGGGCCAACCATTGTACAAAAGAATTCATAGTGACAGCTATAAGAGTCTGGGACCTCATAAAAAGTGTTGATGCGGGCGGCAATAAACTTAACAGGGAATCCCACACACTTGAACTATTCCGTCATCAGAATAAATAACATTGGCGTATAACTCCTTCACAACATTTGCATCAGATTTATTGGTCGTGTAACAAAAGTTTTCCCACCTCCGCTCAGCAATGACTCGTTTGATTTGTCCTCCCAGACCTTAAAAAACTCGATCTTGTATGCTCTTTTTTCCTTTAAATATGGAAGTGAAGTTTGTTTGAGCCATCAGATTGAAGAAGTGAGACTCATCGAACTCAACTCTTATCTTTTGATAAGGAGCCATTTCAATTCAATCAAATTATAGAAAAAATCCAAAAATAACTTCAAATATGCAAATCATGGCTTCCAATGGTAATTTAAAGAGTTCAACATTAAGATCCATGAACTTCTTCCAAAATTTTCTTCACATTCTAAAATTTTTTGGATCTCCTCAATGTGGAAGAAATCCATGGTGAAAATTAAATAATTTTAGCTTGGAGTGAAGCTCTTACCTAGAGATGATCAAATTCCGGTGTCAAAAAGCCTTGAAATCGCCCCAAATCCAAGATCTCTCAAGCCCTAGGTCGAAAATTGTGTGTCAAAAAGCCTTGAAATCACCTCCCAATCCAAGATCTTTCAAGCCCTAGGTCGAAAATGGCGTTTTTAGGAGGAAGGGGGTGATGAATAGTGGCGGTTGACTGGTCAAAATCGTGGTTAAAGGTGTTTTTTGTGATCTTGCTGTTGGCGGGGTCAATGGTGCCGTCGGTGCACTCTATTGTAATTAAAATCTTATGTCTCGAGAAAAATCCGCCGGCGCCGTTGGCGGGCTCTATTGATTTTGTCTAAATTCCAGATTTTTGTAATTTCGATCTATTCCAAGCCTTAATGACATCTTTTTAATCATTATAGACATAATTTTAAGTTACTAAATGATGTACTTAGCACATATAAACTTCCACAACATAAAACATCACATTTATATATAAATTCCAAGGAGCACAATATACGTTACATAACACACCTAAGTTTGGTATTTCTCAACTTCAATACATTAATTCAACATCGCAATCCAAGCCACAACACTCAAAACGCTGAAAAAAAAACATCATATGCTTAGTCTCAACAATACATAGATCTAAAAGCATAATTCTAAAGCAAAGCAAATACAAAGTTCAAATCAAAATACATAGATAGATAGATAGGTAATAAATATAAATCTACTAATCCTCAGACTCAGCACTCGATTCTTCTCTGAGATCACCCATTGATTGCACATAAACGAAGAGGTTGTAGAAAGGTTGAAAAGGAAATTCTTCAGTGGAATCTTCTTATTTTAACTTCATCCTTCTCATTCGTCGTATCAAGCTATCTTTTAAATGTCCAGAGTGTTTGAAATGTCTTTCATCTTTCAATGTCGATGATCGAAGAAAGCGGAGATCTTATTAATCGTATTCATGACATTTTGTACCTCATTTTCCAATTTCTTGATTTGGCACAAGATCACGAGAGACTTATCAGAGATTAAGGGCTGAACTGGTAGTGAATTCTGAGATGCTTGTTCTACTATAATTGCTATGTCATTTTCATCTTAATAAACTGAGAATCTTTCAATTGGATCCAAAGGCTTCCAGGGTAGCAGTACCTTTTCCCAATTTTCATAGGACATTTGGAACTGACTGCAAAGTGAGAAAATTGTGGAGGGGTGTCCAAACCCATAAGTTGATCCATGAACGATCAGGCCCAAAACCGACTTTACAATAATAGATCCAATGTCGATCGGCAGTACCCTTTGGATGCAGTAATTCGAAATGGCACTTTCTTTAGAAACTTTACCGATCTTCATTGTCGTTAATAGTTTTGCAGAAATGAAAAAGTGCCAATGTTTCGAAACGAGATTTAGGAGTGTTGTAGAAAAACTAACATACCCGTTTTCTCTTGTTTCCCAGTGGTCAGTTTTTTCCGTTAAATATTGGTAAATCTCATTCATCTGGTTTCTCGTTGGGATGAAATTAGAATAGTGGCAGAGAGGAACATTCTCTATCATGTATAATTCATTGATCCATGCAGGAGTGAAAGTAATCCATCTCCCTCACACATAAAGAACTCCTTGGTTGATACCATGCAAATTTGCATAAAATTCTTTCACCACTGGAACAACTACGGTGACAGTAGTGTAGCATAGCACTTCCCATCTTCGCTGCACTATCATATCTTCAATATCCATAGTGGGATTATTCAATCTGCGATTTATGAATCCTCGTTCTTTGATTAATCTTTTCTTCGTCAGTAACTTATTGAGCGCTTCTGCACTAATAAACTTTTGCAAAGTGAAAACTAGCATTCTGGGATTATCAGGGAAATTGGACGCCATAGGAATGAAATTGGTAGAGTTTCACTTCATTTTTTGAGGGAAAATATGAACTAGAAATCAAATTTTTGAGTTTAAAAAGACAATTCTCGCCCAAAAACTGCCAATAACCGCCATTTGAAACTAAGTAACCACCATTTCACCGGTCTCGCCGTCAGCGAGGTCGATGGTGCCTTAGGTGTGCCTCTTTATTAATTTTTTTTGGACTCTCTGCAAAAACCCACCGTCGGCAGCGACGAGGGTAACGTCGGTGCCCAATGCAAAATTATCACAGTTTTTCTCAAGTCTGAATGCGTTCAAGGGTAAATAAGAGTAATAGAGCTTAATACTACCACAAACTAACATTAATTTCAAATAAAAACTATTATACTTGTGATAAGAGTAAGGATAAACATGGGTTGCCTCCCATAAAGTGCTTGGTTTAACGTCGTCAGCCCGACCTATTCAGGTGTCATTCAGGTTGACTGATCATTAAAATCTCTTTTAAATTTGGTCTTTTACCCTCATAATATGGTTTTAATCTGTGTCCATTTACTTTAAATCTATTTCTTGTTTTCTGATCTTCAATTTCAATAGCTCTGTAAGTATAAACTTGAGTCATGGTAAAGGGTCCTAACCAACGAAAGTTCAGTCCAGGAAATAACTTCAGCCTAGTGTTGTAAAGTAAAACTTCTTGTCCTGGTTCAAAGTTCTTTTGCTTAAACTTCTGATCATGTCATAACTTTAATTTCTTCTTATAAATTTTGTCGTTATCATAAGAGTCATTTCTTAATTCTTTCATAACTTTAGTTTCACCTTATAAATTCTGTCGTTATCATAAGATTCATTTCTTAATTCTTCTAACTCATACGTTAACAATCTCTTCTTACCAGCATCTTTCAAATTATAATTGAATTCTTTAATTGCCCAATATGTATCTCTTCTTACCAGCATCTTTCAAATTATAATTGAATTCTTTAATCTCCCAATATGCTTTAAGCTCTAATTCTACTGGTAAGTGACAAGTCTTTCAAAAAACCTCTCTGTAATGAGTCATTCCAATAGGAGTTTTAAAAGCAGTCCTGTAAGCCCATAATGCAGTATCCAATCTAGTGGACCAATCTATTCTACTGGGATTTACAGTCTTTTCAAGTATTTGTTCAATTTCTCTATAAGAAACTTCAGCTAACCCACTGAATTGAGGATGATAGGTAGTAGAGATTCTGTGAATAATATCAAATTTTTCTACCAATCTCTGAATGTATTTGTTTCCAAAATGGGATCCTCTGTCAGTGATTATCATTCTAAGCTTTTCGTATCTAGTGAAAATATTTTTCATTAAAAATCTTGAAACACTTTTAGCGTCATAACAAGGTAAATCTTGTGCTTCAATACACTTATAAACGTTGTCTACTGCCTTTAGTATATATAAGTTTCCAAATGAAAGAATAAATGGTCCCATAAAATCTAATCCCCTAACGTCAAAGATCTCAACTTCTAACATGAAATTCTGAGGCATTTCATTTCTTCTAGATATATTGTCTACACGTTGACATCAATCACAAGTTTTTATGTATCTATAAACATCTCTAAAGATAGTAGGCCAATAAAATCCAAAATTTAAAATTTTATCAGCAGTTTTATCAATCTCAAAATGTCCTCCAAATTCAGAATATGACATTTCTGAATTATCAGCTCAGTTTCTTCATAAGGTACACATCTCCTCATAATAAGAGCCTTACATTGTTTATATAAATAAGGCTCATCCTAAAAATAGGTTTTTGCATCATGAGTAAATTTGCTTTGTTGTTGCAATGTCAGCATAGGTGGAAAAATATAACTTACAAAATAGTTAACAATGTCAACATACCATGGTATTTTCCACTCATTAATATTATAAAGTTGTTCATCAGAGAAGTTATCTCTAATTTCATTGTCAGTATCGGATAATCCTTGATTTTCTAATCTTGACAAATGATCAGCAATGTGATTATCAATTCCCTTTCTATCAATAACCACAAGATCAAATTCTTGCATTAAAAGTATCCATCTAATCAACCTTGGTTTAGCATCCTTCTTTTGCATCAGATATTTAATAACAGAGTGATCAGTATGCACAACGCATTTAGCTCCAATTAAATAAGATCTAAATTTATCTAAAGCATACACAATTCCTAGTAACTCTTTTTTGGCATAAGTATAGTTAATTTGTGCCTCATTAAGAGTTTTACTAGCGTAGTATATAACTTTAAAAATATTTTCTTATCTTTGTCCAAGAACAGCTCCAACAACATAATCACTAACATCACACATAAGTTCAAATGGTTTCTCCCAGTTTAGTGAAACTATAATAGGGGCTCTGATTAATTTTTCCTTTAATAACTCAAAGACATTTAAACAACTTTCAGTAAATTCTAATTTCTTGTTCTTTACTAAAAGTTGGTATAGAGGTTTAGTAATTTTTGAAAAATCTTTAATAAAATGCCTGTAAAATCCAACATGTCCAAGAAAACTCCTAACCTCCTTTACATTAGTAGGAGGTGTTATTTTAGATATAACTTGAATTTTTGCAGGGTCTGTTTTCATACAATCTTCTAAAATTTTATTTCCTAACACAATTCCTCTTGCGGCCATAAATTGACACTTCTCCCAATTCAGAACCAAATTAGTTCTTTCGCACAACTCTAAGACTTTTTCAAGGTAATTTAAGCATGTGTCAAATGATGTTCTAGATACAGAGAAATCATCCATAAATACTTCGAATCCATCATTAATTAACTTACTAAATATGGACATCATACTTCTCTGGAACGTTGTAGGTACATTACATAATCCAAAAGACAATCTTCTAAAACCAAAAGTTCCAAAAGGACTAGTAAATGTTGTATTTTCTTGATCCCTACGAGTAATAGGAGTTTGATGGTAACCGGTATATCCATCTGAAAAATAAAAATATTTGTGTCCAGCAAGTCTATCGACCATTTGATCTAAAAAGGGTAAAGAGAAGTGATCTTTCATAGTGGCAGTGTTTAATTTTCTATAATCAATGCAAATACCTGTAACTTGCATGATAGGTATTAATTCATTTTTTTTTCTCAACAGTCACTCCTCCTTTCTTCGGAACGCAATGAATAGGAATTACGCACGCACTATCTGAAATAGGATATATAATTTCAGTGTCTAACCATTTCAAAAAATTTTTCTTAACTACTTCTTTCATCATCGGATTTAATCTCCTTTGCGGATCAACTCTTGGTTTATATTGTTCATCTAATATAGTTCTATGCATATAGATTGAAGGACTGATTCCATTAATATCAGCTAAGGTCCAACCAAAAGCTTTCTTATATCTTTTCAATGTATCAAACATTTTCTGCTCTTGTAGATCATTTAATTCTAAAGATATAATAACAGGTAATGTAAATGAGTCTCCTAAGAATACGGACTTCAAGTGGCTAGAAAATATTATTAACTCAAGTTTAGGTGATTTTATAATTGATGGAAATAGATTTTATTGGCATTTTCCGTAAAATCCAACATCTCAAATCTTTCCTGATCATAATCTAATTCTTCATTTTCTAATTCATCCCAAATAACTTCGTCATTCTTTTCAAATTGTTCCTTCTCGACAAAATGTTCATTAAAATGTTCGTTCAGTAGATTTTCAATAATTTCCATGCGAAAACATTCATTATCTCTTTTAACAGCAGGGTATTTCATAGATTTTGCAATGTTAAAAGTCACTTCTTGATCATTAACTCTCATTGTTAATTCTTCTTTTTGAACATCGATCATAGCTTTTCCATTAGCTAAAAATGGTCTCCCTAAAATGATAGGTATTTCTTTATCTTTCGATCTATCATAGCTTTTCCAGTAGCTAAAAATGGTCTCCCTAAAATGATAGGTATTCCTTTATATTCCTCATATCTATCATAGCTTTTCCAGTAGCTAAAAATGGTCTCCCTAAAATGATAGGTATCTCTTTATCTTCCTCCATATCAAACAATGAAATCCACAGGAAAGATAAATTTATCCACTTTTACTAACACATCTTCTATAACTACCTTATGATATATAATTGAACGATCCGCTAGCTGTAGAGTTACAGAAGTAGGTGAGACTTCTCGTAATCCTAATCTTTTTAAATTGATAGAGGCATAGATTAATGTTGGCTCATAAATCACATAAAGCTCTTCCATAAAGTTTTCCACCAATAGCACATGGTATAGTGAAACTGCCAGGATCTTTTAATTTTTTAGGAAGCTTTTTATGTATAATTATACTACACTCTTCACTAAGTGCAACCGTTTCATTATTCGTGAACTTTCTTTTCTTGTTCAGAATATCTTTCATAAATTTTACATAATTGGGCATTTACTCTAAAGCTTCAAAGAAGGGAATATTTACTGTTAATTTCTCAAGAATTTCTAAAAATTTGGAAAATTGTTTATTCTGTTTATGTTGCTTCAATCTTTTAGACAACGGTGGTGGAGGTTTCTCTATAGTAATTTTTATTGGTGTAAATGGATACTATAAATCTGGGTAATCATGATCCTTCTCTTTTTCGGTGTTCACTTTCTCTTTTTCAATTTCTATTTCTTTTTGCACTCTTGTTTCCAATTCTTTTACACTTCATAGTTGTATCGCTTTAATTTGTTCTTTTCTATAATCTTTACGATTTGGTTCCACAGTACTAGAAAATTTCCTAATGTTCGGTTAACTAGCGCAGTGGCAATATGCCCTAATTGGTTTTTAATATTCTTCATCGCAGTTTCTTGATTTTGTAATTGATTTCCTTGAATTTTTAATTGATTTCCATGATTCTGCAATTGCTGACCCATGTTTAATATCAGCTCTTCCATAGACAACTTCTACTCCTTAATTTGACTATTACTGTTAAATCTTAGATGATAAAAAGGTCTATAGTTAACATTTTCTTGGTTGGATGAATTTCCTAATAGGTTCACTGAGTTGTTTGTCCATTGTTGATTTGTAGCGGAATTGTTATTCCAATTGAAACTTGGATGACTCTTCCAACCAGGGTTCTAATAGTTTGAATAAGGATTAATAGCATTTAAGGTCTCATATGAAGGTTGAACATCCACAAATTGCCCAGATGAATTTTCCCCATCATAAGTTGGAGAATAATTCATCCCATAATGATCTAATTTCTTTGATATTGCAGCAATCTACGAAGCAAATTCATCCCATAATGATCTAATTTCTTTGATATTGCAACAATCTGCAAAGCTAACATAGATGTTGCTTCAGAATCATGGATACTAGCTACTCTTTTAGGATTTACCCGCTAAGAGGGCGATTGAAAATTGTTGATAGCCATCTCTTCTATTAATGAATAAGCCTCATGAAAACCTTTTGACATTAAAGAACCACCAGCCGCAACATCTATAATTGATCTAAGAGATCTCACTAATCCATTATAAAAGGTTTAAATTATCAACCAATCTGGTAACGAATGATGAGGGTACTTCCTAGCCATTATAAAAAGTTTGAATTATCAACCAATCTGGTAACGAATGATGAGGGCATTTCTTAATAGTCTTTAAATCTCTCCCAAGCTTCATATATTGACTCTCCATCAATCTGATAAAACGATGTTATGCCATTTCTAAGTTTAACAGTTTTAGATGGAGGGAAATATTTGGATAGAAATTTCTGTAAAAGTTCTCCCCAAGTTCTAATAGATCCTGATGCTAAAAAATTTAACCACATGTTAGCCTTATCCCTTAGTGAAAAAGGAAAAAGTCTAAGTCTCACAACTTTGTTTGAGACTCTGTCATATTTAAAAGTAGCACACAGTTCTAAAAACTAGCGAGCTATAATTTTTTATCTTCATTTGGTGTACCTCCAAATTGATTGTTTTGTACAATTTTAATAATAGCAGGTTTAAGCTCAAATGAATTAGCAGCTACATCTATTTTGGATAGATAAGTGAATTTCATCTGCTGTAGGATTTGCATAATCTCTTAAGGGTCTAGATTAAGTGAATTTCATCTGTTGTAGGATTTGCATAATCTCGTAGGGGTCTAGGTTGGTGTTCATGATAAGCGATGTGTAAATTAGGATCTTCATTTGGTGTACCTCCGAATTGATTATTTTGTACCATTTAGATAATAGCAAGTTTAAGCTCAAATGAATTAGCAACTACATCAGGATTTTGGATAGATGAGTGAATTTCATCTGCTGTAGGATTTGCATAATCTCTTAGGGGTCTAGGTTGGTGTTCATTCTCTATTCCTTGATAGTTCATGTTGTTTTCCATTGTATCAAAATTTTTTGGTTCTCTTTTTAATCTTCTAATCCTTCTAACAGTGCGTTCTAATTCTGAATTGTTGGGTATAAGATTTTCAGGTCCAAAATTACGCATACAATTTGAAATCAGTACTCAGTAATATAATTAACTAAATATAAAAGTAAGTCGCAATTCAAGTAAAAATTTTCAAATAATCCTAATTTGTTCGTTACTCTGATTGTGATTTGACTCACTAACTCAATCACTCGCCGACAACGGCGCCAAAAACTTGTCTGGCAACTTATATATACCTAAAATACAAGAATTTGACAGCTCCATTAGATTATTTAAATCCCCGGCAACGATGCCAAAAACATGACAACAACTTTTTATATGCAATGAAAATATAAGATAAATATGGATGTAATAAATATTCAATAATTGTAAAGTCACACTTATCAACCAAAGTATACGTATCGCTCAAGTAATATAAGGCTCTAATAGAGTCCAAGATATCTATCCCACGGGAAGTAGTTTAAAATTACAAATGAAGAATTTAGAAAAGCAATACTTTAATCACAACAACAAAGTTCAATTTGCTTATTTGTCACTAATAGGAAATTGAAATAAGTAATTTTAATAACAATTAAATAACTAATGATACTGAGGAGGGTTTAATTGTCATAATAAATATATAAGAAAACATCATTCTCCTTGTCAAGAAATCATAGTGAATGGATAAAATGAATTATTTCAATTTATATTGTGTCAAATAGGAGCAAACCTATTCTTTACCCTTTGGTCCAGGCATAAAGAACATCGACTAATCCTACGCTTGTTTACAAAATCTACGGTTAGGCTGGGAGGATACCGGCTCTCACTTTGGAGCTCCCACCATCCCCTCACCTGAAGGCTAACATCTACGCATCAACACCCAAACGATAGGACTGATTTGAGGATTTTAGTCTGTCACTCTAAAATCTCCAATTCTACACTCGAAAATATTATTTCCCTACTCATTTGCACCCAACTTCCAAGGGCTTTGACCTCCCTGAATCTTGGATGTAATCTTCACTTTAGTTATAAAACTCAACATATTTTAACAAATCAATTGGCCAGATTGGAAGTAAATTAAGATCAAAGTGAAAAGATGATCAAAATTTCTTAAACATTTTTATGGCTTCACCAGTTCAAATCACCATTTCACAAATCTTGAGAAAAGGTGAAAGATAGAGAAAACTACTCAGATCTCACGAGGAAAACACAACAAAACTCGGAATTCATATAAAAAATCAAAGTAATACAAACTACAACAAGTAAATAACTTATCTTTCGTTTCTCCCCAAGAGCACTCCTCGAAGTTCCTCTGAATCTCTTCCTTTCATTACAACACACAAAATTTCTCTTCAAACTAGCAAAAGAGGAAGAAATCTCTCACTTTCCCTCCACTCTTACAATCTCTCCAAGAAATCATCAAAATATTGGAACTCTAGTAAATTCTCTATACACTAATGGAACCTCTCTAACCTCCTAGACCTCTTAGACCTCTCTAATTTTTGGCCAAAATATTCTTTTAATGTTGTGGATGAGCTTTCCCAAGAGTTGCTTAAGAATCCCTTCAAAATTTGACCTTATCCAAAGCTTGAGTAGGCATAACCATCGCTCTCGCCGTCGGCGGCCTCGAGGGTGCTGTCAGCGGGCTTCTGAAAAATTTGTCCTGTAGCCTCAGGAAAAACTTGTCGTCGGCGAGGTCAAGGGCGCCGTCAGCGGCCTAGTTCAAATTTCGACATTTTGGTCCTTTTCACTCTAAATTCGCTCCTTTTTGCATTTTTTTCCTCCAATGACCCTAATTAATCATTCCTGCAACAAATAATCAAAAATATCTTTCTTTAAAGTGCAATACCATTAAAAACAGCATAAAATAAGTATGAAAATCTCAACATATTTTCTTTTGGTCACTAGGCTAGGAGGATACTGGTTCCCACTCCAGAGCTCCCACTTCTCTTCATCTTAAGATTAACTCTTGCTTTTGTTTTCAAATACTAAGATCAAATTGGGGATTTTAGTCTATCACCTTAAAGATTCTCCAATTCTACTCCCAACAAAGTTTATTTTTCTTTTTATTTTCACTTAATTTCTTAAACAAAATTCTCTTTCATAGAATCAAAGGTGATCATCTCTCTGTTGTAGAACTCATACTCCATTTCCCGGAACATCTGTTTCACAACATATTTTAACAATTCAATTGGCCAGATCAAAAAGTAAATTAAGTTCAGAGTTGAAAAATCATCACAATTTATTTTATATTTTAATATTGGCACATCCATATTATTTCTTCATTTCACCATATCTCAAAGTAGGAGAAAATATAAAGTAAACTACTCAGACTTCATGAGAAAGTTACAAAAAAACACAAATTTTATATATAAAAGAAAGTGCATACAACATTAATAAAAAACAACACTTATCTGAAACTCTTTCTCAAAGCAAATTCCTTGTAGCCTCTTCTAGGAAATGTAGGAAGAAGTAATCTCTCACTTTCTCCTTCTCCAACACTCTTAGAGAAGAATTCACACTTAATCTCACCATAAAATTCTAAATTATAAGAACAATAAACTCTAAATTGTTGTGGAATGAATAATGAAAAAATGTGTGATTCGTGGAAAGTTAAATTGGGATGATGAGATGTCTAAAAGAGTCACTTTTTTGATTAATTTTAGCCCCAAATAAAGCCTAGCGTCGATTCTCCAATAGGTGCCTTCAAAAACTCGTAAAAAAACGTTCAAATTTGTCAAATATTCTAGAAAAGGAGGCAGAACCAACAATGGTGTCGTCGGTGCCAGTGTTCCGCAATTTAATTTGTTGCTCTCTGTCAAATGGTGTCGTCGATGCTACTTCTGGCTTCGTCGACACTGAATAAAATTCACCATCTGTTCTAATGTTTTGTGTCATCGGCGCTGCTCTTGGCGCTGAGCATTTCTTAAAAAATGTCATTTTAACTTTAAATTTCATCTTTTTTTCTTTCTTTTTTGTTCAAGTCCTAAAAATAAAAAATCTGCAAGAAAACATAAAAAAATCTTCCATTAAAGTTCAATATCATAAAAAATGAGTACAAAATATGAGTCTAAAAATGCATATATTTTTGGTGTATCATTGCTCAGTGAATAGATGAGAATATTATGGACTAAAAATAAAAATTATTTGTTATGTATTTTATTTTTAATTAATTAAATACTTAATAGAGTATTTTAATTATATTTAATTAAATATTAATCACTTTGGCTTCAAATTTGGACAGCTTATTTTGCATGTGATTAGAGAGGTTCTCTGATTTTTTCAAAGTCTCAAAATACCTTTAATCATAAAAGCCCTAATCTTCAAGACTATTTGCATGTTTTTGCTTAAAATAATTATATGAATTAAAATATGAGACTTGTTTGGGAAGGTTACCTGTGGTCAGAGGATTCTATGAAAAAATTAAAATGAATTTAAATAATTATATACATTGCAATAGAAATTAAATTAAAAAAACTCACTAAAATTGAAATCAATATAATATAAATCAAAACTTATAAAAATTGGTTCCACACTATAAATAATCATAATTTGAACCCTCTCTAGAAACATGAAACCCATTTGAATTTATTTGATCACTCAAGTCTATTTAAAAAAAAAATAGGATATTTTCCATTAAAATATTATAATAAATAAACTATATTTTGGAAAATTATGAAAAGTGGGTTTAAGTGTTTCTTGTGATCAGGGGTATCTAGGAAAAATAAAATTTATATTAAAATAAATAGTTTATTTTTTTAAATTCTTTTTAAATTTTAAAAAATAAAAATAATTAAAAATAAAAAAATAAAAAAATATCTAAAAATGTTTCTAATTTTTCCCGGATCACTTGGAACCCTTAAAAATATTTTTCTAATTTTTAAATTATTTATGTATTTTTAAATGCTAAAAATGTATTTTCGTTAATTTTCTATTAAAGTAATTATAATAAATAAAATAAAATTTACAAAAAAGAAAAGTTTATTTCTCTGAGTTCTCTCAACTTAGAGAGATATAAAATAATATAAATTTAATTTTTGAAACTCAATTATATTTTTTTATTTAATTAATTATTAAAATCAATAAATAATTATAATAATTAAAATATAATTTAAAAAATCATGAAATTTGGTCCAAGTGGTCCTCTAATCTATGTGAACCTCCAATAAATTTTCCATAAATAAAAACTTTACTTTGATTAATTAAATAAATTAACATTGAAAATCCTACTTTTTAGCTAAAATAATTAGATAAATTAAATATAAATTTTAAAAAAAATCATAATTTCTACTCTCATATTTTAATTGACCCATGAGTGAGGTACCATCAAAATTTGAAAGTCATTTTAGATTAATTTAATGCTTTATGAAGTCGAGGTCCTAGGGGTAAATTGGTAATTTTGAGACTTTGATACCTTAATTAAATCTTAGGATTAATCAAAGAGTAAATAACTAAATTTGATCATAATAAATTATTTTGGATATTTGAAACGTGATGGTTTAAGAGGTAGAAACCAACTTGTCACCTTTTCATGATAATGATAAAAATGTAATTTTATAAATTATTGTGACTTGGAGGTTAACCTAATTGGATGATTCTAAGTTTGTGGGCTTAAGCTAGGAAGATAATAACTTACTTGTTTGAAGCCCCTAAATGGTTATTAGATGATAAGCATGAGCTTTGATGAGAATTAAATTAACTTAATTTAAAGTATTGCAAATTTACCCTGAAGATTAGATTTAAAGGCTTAGTGGTGAGCTAGGCTTGATATTTGAACTTGTTTAATGAGGATTAGAAAGGAGGAACATATTTAATTAAAGAAAACCTTCAAACTCTACAGACCCAACTTCAATTGTGGGCATAAGATCATTAATGACTCGAGCTTGCCTTAAGGGGCATTTATTTACATAACTCGTAAATGAAACATCAAGTGAATGCCTTAGTACCCCTCTCTTGGGATAATTGAAATATTAAGGTTCATTGAGAACAGGGTGTATTAACTTATTGAATCTAGTTTAACTTCGGATGGTTAATTGAACAATGTAAAAAGTTTAAATGAACTCGAAACATTTCAAATGGTGTTAAAAGTAATTTAGGGTTATGCCCTGAATACTTTTATGTTCTTTTGGATATTTTAAAGGAAAATTGGCAGTATTATTCTTTGCTCAAGAAAATCATCCATCAAAACTTTTAGGGACCCACCAAGTTATACCTCGGGACTCGATAATTCACCTAAATCAATAGAAATACCCTACACTACTTATCCTACATTAATTGACCCAAATGCTCAAGGATTTCAGTCTTCTCCAAGGTATTTAAATCCTTGCGAGAAATTGGGAAAATATATTTTTTTCCACATATGGATCATTGAGTTTTTGTATGTTTGAGGTCTAGGTGGTTACAACAATGAAAAAAATGCTAATGTGTGCTAAAACGAGGAATACGATTTGGAATTTTATAATAGTATCTCTTATCTTAAGGAACTCTGACAAAAGGAAAGGGTAAGGACTGATGAAAATACTTGATTACTCTTGAGAAGATGATTGCCTCTGATACACTTAAGTTGTTTATAGTTCTAACTTGATTAATTTAATTAACCTTTGAACTGCACCACTCTACAAAATGTTTTGAACAAAAATCTCTTTTGCATGATAAAGTAACTTTTATATGCATGAAAATAAATTAATATAAAACTTATAAAGGTCCACGGTTAATTACTTGGATCAAGATTAGGATTGCCCTCCATAGATTATCAGGTTGGTAGCTCTTACTTAAGGTTAGGTAGCACATAGTCCAGCTCTGAGCCCCCCACCTTAACTGTTGTCTTACACCTAGTTCTGATCTTTCATTTGTGACTGCAGGTGTTATTTTACTTGTGTTTTGCTACGACTCATTTTCTGAATTTTTTCGTACTAGTTGATTTTCATTTACTTTTATGAAAATTATTTAAACTTCATGGAAATATATTATGCTTTATGATGCAACCATGCAGCGGTAGCAGAGGCCCAGGTACGCATTTATTTTATGCAATGCAATTTTATTCATTTACTTTACAATACTTTCCTTATCTGTAAAGCTATACCAAAACTAAAAAGTACGAAAACATGTTTTTAAAATTAAAACATCTTTTTTAAAACAAAACAACATCTTTTGCAAAATAAAATAAAAAGATCCTAACACGTTCTTTTGAATTTGTAGAAATCCCTCAGATGAGGTAACCTATGGTTGCTAACGAGATCTACCCAAGTTAAATTAGCTTAACAGCTCATTTAGAATATGTAAATTCAATAGAAAATATTTGTACTTAGGTGACACTCTAATCAACTCTAACCCCCCCTCACACAGTGCTTGAATAACAACAAAACTATAACATTGAAACACACATGGTAAAACCTTTTGAACCTTAGAACTTAGGACTACTACTTTGATACAAAGCTTAGAGCAAGCTGAAATAGATAGAGCGTGGTATTCTACGACAGCAAGTGGATCTATGATGCGCCGGACCAGTGTGTGTTATTTTTGCAAATATTTTTCAATATTACAAAATATACACAGCAGTTATAATAATAAATATTTAATATAAACTCAACAAAAAAAAAACTTTAATGAAAAAAATAACTTTTAAAAGTCTTTATAATGTGAAATCCTCTAATAATAACACAAGTATACGTATCACTCAAGTAATAAAGGGCTCTAATGGAGTCTTAGATATCGATCCCGTAGGGAAGTTAGAAATGCTTATAGATAAATTCTTATGATTGTAATGCAAATCAAAATTTAAACTGCAAAAACTGAAGTACAAAATTCGAATCTAAAGTAATTGAGTGAATGGTAAATAAAATGCAGTGAAAATAACTAAGTTAATTAAACTAATTACTTGATGAAGAGTTCAAATTTAAGAACGCATCGTTGTCCTTTATAATGAGTATATGGATTGTGAAGAAATTAAATCATTTAAAAATTTTAAAAATTATTTTGTGTCATATAGGAGCAATCTTATTTTTTATCCTCTTCCAAGTGCATACAGAACATTAACTAATCTAGAGTTTGGTCCCTAATTACGTTGTTAGGTTGGGAGGATACTGGTTTCCACTCCAAAGCTCCCACTACTCCCTTGCATGAGGGCTAACAATCTCACATGAGTTTCCAATCAACTTGACCAAATTGGAGATTTGAATCTGTCACCTTAAATTCTCTAATTTTGTATCCAACAAAGTATATTTACTTATTTATTTTCACTCAACACCATGGATGACATCCTCTCCCATGAAATCAAATGTGATTCTCACTATGTTGAAGAAATCTTATACCTTTCAAAACATATGTTTCTCAACACATTTTAACATTTCAATTGGCCATATAAAAAATTAAATGAAGATCATAGTTTAAATCATCACAAACTATTGACATTTAAAACCGTATAAAATAGAATAAATTATTCACAAAATCATATCTCAAAGTAGGGAGAAGGATAAAGTAGACTACTCAGAATTCATGAGAATGAAACAACAAAACACAAATTTCATATATAAAAATAAGTTTTTAAAAATAAAGAAACAAAAGATACAACTTATCTCACACTCCTTCCCAAGAAAATCACTAGAAATACACTTCAAGTACTTTCCCTCTTTACAAGCACTCTCAATTCTCTCTTAGAAGTGTAGTGAAGAAGAAATCCCTCACATTCCCTCTTCTCTCACAATCCTTGAAGAAAATCTTCAAGCCCTTGAATTTCTCTCTCTCTCTCTCTTTCTCTCTTGCTTTTTTGAACTTTCTCTCACACCTCTCTTCAGCCCACCTTTTTTAGGCTCTAGATTTCCCTCTCTTTTATTAGAGGCTACGTCCCTACAAAAAGAATTCCCTCTATAATTCTATCCAAAAGTCAACCCTTTTAAATTCCAAAAGATATGTCTAGATACATTGAATCATTCCATGAGGCGTTTAGAACAAATGGTCCCTTCAAAATTCATGCAAAATTTGTCTTGAACCACCTTAATTTGTAAAAAGTTGCCTTTGGGTCCTCAGGCGTTGGTACTGGCGCTTCTTGCACCAACTTGCGTAAGACTGCGTCGTTCTAGGTTTCGGCGCTTCTAGCACCAGATCTCTATAAAATGGTACCTCAAGCCCAAATTCTGGTGCTTCACACACTATCTCTCTACAAAATGGCAGTTCAGGCACCAGTTCTGGTGCTTAAGTTGCCAGTTCTGACTGTTCAGTCGCCAGAATCTCAAAATTCACAATTTTAGCTTCAAATTTTGTCGTTCTTGCTACTTTTGCTCCAAATGCCTAAAATTGATATACCTGCTACAAAAACATGAAAATGCCCTTCTTTAAAGTGTAATATCACAAAAAATAAACATTAAATAAATACTTAAAACAACACATTATATTGGTGTATCAAAATCCCCCAAAACTTAAATGTTTCTTGTCCTAAAGTTACTCTTTTACTACATAAAAGCATATGACTTAACATATCGATTAACTTATAAAATTCTAAACTTTAGTTTCATAAATTAAATAGTAAAATTTAAGAAAAACTTTTAATAGCTTAGATTCAAACTCTAGTATAAGAGTAATTAGTAATCAGATCTAAGATTTCAAAATCTTTATTCATTTCAGGAAGAATTGTAATTTGTCATATCAAGGATACTTAGAATATACATACTGAAAAGAATTTTATGAAAACTTTACTAATAAAGGTGCTATTACTTAAATACAGGTTTATAAAATGTAATAAAACCTTTTGTTTAAGTTGATTCTAGTGGAGCCAATTTTTTAATAAGCCTCTCCTCGAGCTTCTCCTCACACATTTTTTTCTTTTCTTCTCTTTTTTTACATTTTTTTATGATCTTTTCAATCCTCTTTTCATTTTGTTTTTCAAGTGAGGATTACTATATCTGGATAGCTTTTAATAGTTTTGAACTTCACTATGATCTTCTAGAAGTTAAAACTCCTTATCTTTCTTCACTCTATAAATTCGAATTAGTTTTATGATTTTTCATAAATTCTTATTCTTTTCTTCTTACATGAAACTTTAAAATTCTTAAAACTTCAAAAATACAATTTCATTTACTTTAAATAAAAAACATAGTCTTATCCTTTCATACCAAATATCTTTAACTTAGAATTGACCTTCATTATTAATTCTTTTTAAAAGAAATTTTCCTTTCCCTCAAACTTAAATTTTTAAGTAATTAAGAATGTATAGTACCAAATATTGTACGTGATAGAAAATAATAAATGCATAAAAAATAAAAACTAATCAGTAGAGGATTTCTGTGTATGAAATCAGGCTCTATATACTGCATGTACTAACTTTAAAAATACAAAATTTAAAGCAATAAATAAAAAATAATATATTTTAGAGGATTTGCTAAGAATTAAAAATATGAACAAAAATTGAAAATACTAACATTGCTGAAAAATTAAAAATATACAATTACTTTTTCAATTAGGTCCACAGTACAATTTTAAAATGAAAGTTATTACTACACAGTTTCAAATACAACCAACTTCAAACAATCAAAATACCAAACAAATAAACTAACAAACTAAACTCCTAAAATATCAATCTTCATACCCTTCATCATCATCATCATCATCTTCTTCTTCTTCAACTTCATCATGATCTGGAGAATAATGCGTGAAACTGGGGCAAGTTGGAAATTCTACGTGCAATCGCCCCTTAGATTTCTAACCATACCCTCCTCACAAGTTATATCATTTTTAACCCTCCTCTACTTATATTCATCATTGTAAGCATTCCTTGCTTCAATTCCTCCAATCCTATTTTGCATATTCATAATATCCATTTGTTGAATCATAAGCTGCTCCATAACATTCTCAAGTGAAGCAGAGTGAGAAGTAGATGGCCTTACAGCTGATGTTGAGTCTTTATCACTACTTCCACTCTTGAACTCAACAAATGATTCAAATCTTTGAACCATATGCTTTAAAATAAGATTTTGTGGTTGCAGCTTTGCTTCATTTTTGTTGGACTATACTCCTAATTGTTCACATAAAGTGAAGATTAGGACAGGGTATCCCAAATCACAAGATGTAGCATTACTGGCTATACTCCGAGCATGATGACCTATCAGAGCACCAACATCTACTGCCTTCACTTTATGAATGTAGAAGTTTAGCAAAGTTCTATCCTTTGTTACTTTGTTTAGATCATTTCTTGGCAATAATTTAGCAAAGATGAAGTAATGTAGTACCTTTGACTAAAAATTCATCATGGAAGCGAAGAAATCAACATTCTTATTATTTTAATATTTTTATTTTCCTCTTCCATCAGTCAGAAAGAAAATTAAATCATCTAGTGATGAATCAGTCATCACAAATGCAACATATTCACAGTGAAATACATTCCTTGGTTCATAAAATACATTAATCCTTTCTCTTGAAAACTCATCTTACTTATCTCTCACATGGATGTGATCTTTTGTAATGAATCACAAGTTGGCATAGAACTCCTGGATCATAAGCACAATAGCTACTGTTGTGAAGTATCAAAACCTCTCCAAATTTCTGGCAACGATCAACCTCTCGATCTCATCACCCCGGTTAGCGAACGCCCATTCCTGTATCTATTTTCTTGATTTAATTTGAGTATTGTAACAAACTTGGGACATATAGTTGATGAATCTCCTCGCGGAAAAACCTCCTGTAGGCTTTCCCCTTTTTACCCGTGGATCCACTGAAATTTCTATGAAAATCCAAATAAAATCCAAATAAATTACAAAATCAAAAATCTAACTCCGCAAGTAATATTATTTGGTAAGAAAACTTTCACCATGGGTTTTCCTTAAGCCTTCTCATAAAAAATCCCAAATTTTAGATCTCCCATAATGTAGGATGAATCCATGCTGAAAACAAAAAATTTCTAGGTTAAAGTGAAGCTCTTACCAAGAGAAGAAGAAATCTAAGATGTTTGGCCTTCAAAATCTTCTCAAATGC
>JXCR01136716.1:43601-61648 GCA_002079205.1 Phalaenopsis hybrid cultivar | reverse complement strand
TAAATTTTTTAATTTATCAAATCTATTTAATTTACATTCCCCAGCTACGGCGTCAGAAACTTGATCCCTGAAAATATAGTTGTGTAGAAATTATAAAGTTGACTCCGCTTTACAATAGTGCCAAAAACTTGATGTGATATTTTATGAATAAGAATGTTAATCACTTAATGTAGGGATTCTACACAAGTATATGTATCGTTATTAAGTAATATAAGACTTTCTATTTAAGCCCCAAATATCAATCCCTGAGAGAGGTTTAAATTTGAAATGTTAAATTAACTAGGAAATTCACAGAAATAAAATGAAATTACTGTCACTAATTTTAAATGTTTGAGATACTATTAAAACTAAATTATTAACTACTAGCAAAATTTAAATGCAAAGCTTAAAACAGTAACCACTAAATTATGTTTATTTGATGAAATTTTTTAGTATGAAAAAATATCTTTCCCACTACAATGAGTTTTTGGTAAAATGAGATGAGATAAATGGTTTAAATATGTATTGTGCTAAATAGGAGTAATTTTAATTCTCTACCCTTATTCAGTGTTATAAAAAATCATTGGCTAATCTTAGGTTTAGTCCTTAAATCCGTGGCTAGGCTAAGAGGACACTGACTCTCACTCCAGAGCTCTCACTTCCCTTCCCTTGAAGGCTAACACTTGCTTTAACTCTTAAATACTAAGACGAAATTGGAGATTTTAGTTTGTCTACTCCCAATAATGTATATTTATCTATTTATTTGTACTTAATTCCATGNCTACCCTTATTCAGTGTTATAAAAAATCATTGGCTAATCTCAGGTTTAGTCCCTAAATCCGTGGCTAGGCTAAGTGGACACTGGCTCTCACTCCAGAGCTCTCACTTCCCTTCCCTTGAAGGCTAACACTCGCTTTAATTCTTAAATACTAAGACCAAATTGGAGATTTTAGTTTGTCTACTCCCAATAATGTATATTTCTCTATTTATTTGCACTTAATTCCATGAAAAAAAATACTCTTTTATGGAATTAAATATGATTCTCACTCTATTTTAGAACTCATACTCCATATCCCTAATCATATGTTTCACAACATATTTTAACAATTCAATTGGCCAGATTGAAAATTAAATTAAGAATGGAGTTGAAAAATCATCACAATTTATTTTATATTTTAACATTGCCACATCCAAATTATCTCTTCATTTCACCATATATCAGAGCAGGGAGAAAGATAAAGGAAGCTACTCAGACTTTATGAGAAAGATACAACAAAACAAAAGNAAAATCATCACAATTTATTTTATATTTTAACATTGCCACATCCAAATTATCTCTTCATTTCACCATATATCAAAGCAGGGAGAAATATAAAGGAAGCTACTCAGACTTTATGAGAAAGATACAATAAAACAAAAATTTTATATATAAAAGAAAGTTCATACAAAAATTATAAACAAACAACACTTATCTGAAACTCTTTTTCAAAGAAAATCCCTTGTAGCCTCTCTTAGGAAATGTAGGAAGAAGAAATCTCTTACTTCTCTCCCTCTTCAACACTCTTAAAGAAGAATTCACACTTAAACTCACCACAAAAATTGAAAACTATAAAAAAAATAAATGACTAATGGACTCAAAATGGCTGTAGGGAATTTAGAATAGCTTGGAAGAGAGTGGAAAGCGGTTGAAGGGTACGATGGGCGTCTTTTATGATCAATTTTCTCTCTAAATAGAGCCTAATGTCGCTTTTCCAATAGATGCATTGAAAAACTCTTCAAAAAGCATCCAAATTCNACACTTAAACTCACCACAAAAATTGAAAACTATAAAAAAAATAAATGACTAATGGACTCAAAATGGCTGTAGAGAATTTAGAATAGCTTGGAAGAGAGTGGAAAGCGGTTGAAGGGTACGAAGGGTGTCTTTTATGATCAATTTTCTCTCTAAATAGAGCCTAATGTTGCTTTTCCAATAGATGCATTGAAAAACTATTAAAAAAGCATCCAAATTTGTCAAATCTTCTAGAAACAAGGCTTGCACCAAAATTGTCAAATGACGCCATCGACACTGAGGAAAATATGGCCTTTGTTCTATAGGTCTGCGTCATCGGCGTCCATCCTGACGCTGTTGGAGCTGAGTATTTCTTCAAAAACACCATTTTGACTACAAATTTCATCATTTTTGCTTCCATTTTGTTTCAAGTCCTAAAACTCAACCACTTGTAATAAACATGAAAAATATCTTCTTTTAAAGTGTAATATTACAAAAAATGAGTACAAAATATAGGTTTAAATATGCATGTACTTTTAGTGTATAAAACTATCCCCAAGACTTCCCTTCTTACAAGAAGGGGAAGATAGCAACCGCCCCGAGACCCGCTAAGTCTGTCATCCCTGTATCTGCTTGTTTGAGAGTCATCACACATACTACTGTATGATTCACTATCACTATGCCTACCAAACCTTCTGCCAAAGGAAAAAAAATNTCTAGAAACAAGGCTTGCACCAAAATTGTCAAATGACGCCATCGACACTGAGGAAAATATGGCCTTTGTTCTGTAGGTCTGCGTCATCGGCGTCCATCCCGACGCTGTGGGAGCTGAGTATTTCTTCAAAAACACCATTTTGACTACAATTTCATCCTTTTTGCTTCCATTTTGTTTCAAGTCCTAAAAGTCAACCACTTGTAATAAACATGAAAAATATCTTCTTTTAAAGTGTAATATTACAAAAAATGAGTACAAAATATAGGTTTAAATATGCATGTACTTTTAGTGTATAAAACTGTCCCCAAGACTTCCCTTCTTACAAGAAGGGGAAGATAGCTACCACTCCGAGACCTGCTAAGTCTGTCATCCCTGTATCTGCTTGTTTGAGAGTCATCACACATACTGCTGTATGATTCACTATCACTATGCCTACCAAACCTTCTGCCAAAGGAAAAAAAAATTTGATTGAAGAAGATTCACTTTATGGGTTCACTACTTTGCCATCAGTATTTAAAGTTGGTTCTAGCTCAAGGGTTAGGCCGCCAAAAAAATCCCAAAGAAGAAACAAAAACCAAAAAATTCAAAGGGGCGTCAGGGGCCTAAGCTATAGAGATAGCCTTTATTGATGAGATTCCTCTCCAAGAGAAACTCAGATTGTCTGGGGTTACCCCTCTCCTAAGATGAAGTAGGTTTCATCCGTTAATGGTGTACCAACACTGAGTTGCTTAAGCGAGTGGGATGCGCAGTCTCACCTTAGATGAAGAAAGATATATTGAAGGATATCAGATCCGTCTGCCAGCTCTAAGGCACTCTTAAGGCCCGCAAAGAGCATAATTCTCATCTACATACCAATGCCCCCTCTAAGGCACTCTTTCTTAAGGCATCAAACTCAATGAATAGAATGTGGGTACCTAAGGATGTTGCACCAGCATGTCCTAATGAGCCCATGGGGGAAATTTTTTGGAATGAAGCATAGGTCCGATGGTCTAGAGGTTGTCATCGCCATTGTTACAAAGTCTATCGTACATCATGATGATATTCAAGATAGACCTCAGAATCTCAAGATTTAAGAGAAAGAAATCAAAGAAAGGGTAGAAAAGCTCAGAGTCGAGATTGCAGAATTGGCTAAAGAGCGAGGAGTAGGTGTTGATGATGTGAAGATTTTGATTTCACGGATTATCTCGATGAGGAGTTCATGGAAATTAATATAGTTGAAACTAGGGCCACTACATGTACGCGTAAGGCTCCACTTTCTGGTGAGGAGAATGCTGTAAATGGCCTACAAAGGGCCAGTCAACTTAGAGATTAATAGATCGTACGACTGGAGAAATGGATTAAATAGATGACTGCCACCATGATTACCATGACTACAGTGCATGGACAATCCTAGTCATAGTAATTAGCTTCACCGGAGGTTAATCAACCTGAGGTTGTGCATACTATAGATGATAGAAGGGAAGTCATTTCTGTCCGCTAAGAAGAACTGTAGAAGAAAGATTCTGTTTAGATTTTAATAATAGAGAAAGACATTAAGCAGATGGTCGAACAACAAGTTTGAGAGGACTTAGCCCAGTCTAAGGGTGGTGCATCAGTTTCAAAGGGTTGACTTTACCTGGAGGAATTTGATCCCGTGCCTTACCCTAAGGGCTTTGTGTCTCCAAACTTCAAGACGTTCAATAAAATTGGAAATCCTTGTCAACATATAGCCCACTTCATAGCCAGTTGTTGTAATATTGGAGGCAACGAAGCATTGTTGTTCCGCCAATTCGTCAGCAGTTTATTAGGGATAACATTTGATTGGTATGTCAAGTTGCCAAATGGATCGGTGAAGATGTTTGCCAAGTTGGAGCATTTGTTTGTGAAGAGGTTTGCTGAAGCGTCGAACCATGTCACCATAAGAGATATTGTGGTGGAAAGACAGAAGCCTAATGAGACCTTTATTGACTATATCTTGAGGTGGAGAGACTTGAGCATGAAGTGTGAACCTCAGCTATAGAAACAACATGCGACCAAGATTCTACTCAAAATCATCCATTGACCAATAGCTTTCATGCTCAAGGGACTAAAAAAAAATTTGTTCGAGAAATTACTCAGCAAGGCCAACAACTTGTAGAAGGAAGTTAAGCATATAGAGTCTCAGGAGAAGACCGAAAAGTCCATAACATTCAAGATATTTGAGAATAAATCTGGGATAGTAGCAAGAGTTGATAAGGGCAAGCAACCAATGAGGACTCAGAATGAGCAGTCTCGTCAGGGTTCTTAGCAGTCATCATAACATGATCAGTTTGTCTGCACCAACAGACTCAACAATATGGCTAGTCTGGACAGCAGTCACATCAGAAAGAATCATACTAGATAGATGGTAGATAGAGTTTGACATTTGTAGAGAGGATGAATAAGGTGTATTCTTTCAAGGATGAACCCATGCCAAAGATGTTCAGAAATTTGATGAAGAAGTCCGAGTTTAGATTACCAAAGTCAAAGAAACCAGAAGAGGTTGATAAAAAGGATCATCTCAACTATTGTCCGTACCACGGACTCCTTGGACACACCATAAAGGGATGTTTCAGTTTTAAGGATTAGCTCGAGAGGAATCTTAAAGAAGGAAATATAATGATTCTGAAAGAATATTTAAAAAGAACTTGAAAGAGTTTCTATAAATATGATTTCGACCATGCCAATCACCGCGATAGAGCCGTATTCAGAGGAAGGTCATTGGAGCACAATTTGGGGCTGTTCATCGAAGAAGTTACTCGATCAGATTCAGATCATTTCAGCACAAGCCACCATTCAGAGCCTATAGCCTGCTAGGCTAAAGATGGAAATTACACTGGAGAAGTCACCATAGCTGGATAAGAAGAAGAACAAGATCATGCACGAGATGAAGATTGATAGCGCAATGGTAGGATAGGAGCTGCCTTTATTAGATTGGTTATTTTAGATTTGGGGGAGAAATTTGTCGAATCGCTGACCACGTATGACTCTCTTTTTGCACCTCCAGGGTATTTTGAATATAATAATTATAATTTCAGCTACATTTTAACTATCTCTAGTGATAATGTAATTGAATGGGACCAATCTAACCCCGATCTTGATTCCCAAACTAATTAAAAAATGTCACTTGAGTCTGATAAGCCTATTAAAAGAAATGAAGAAGATGTCGACAACACTAATTACTACATGTCTGAGAGTGAGGAGCGAGTCTTCGAGTGTCAAGGAACCCCAATAGTAATCAACTTGGATTTATCAGATTCAGAAACAAAACTCGAAGAGTCAACTACAATATCAAAAGAAGAAGAGTTTACATAAATTAATTTAAGGTGTGGGAAGGTATTACCACCAAGGACAGCTCCAATGGACAAATGAAAGCAAATAGTGACTCAACAAGAACTTCCTCTACCTCTGCTAGTAGAAGAGATACAAAATAAAGTAAAAATTAGAGGTTTTTATAAAGTAGATTATAACGTACGAGCTCATCATAGGAGGTTGTCGGCCAAACTAAGCATCTAACTTGCTCTGATCCCATAAAAGAAGATGAGGGAATCTCTGGTCACATTCCTACTTGATCCAGAAATCTACTTAGCTTAGTTGGCCAACACAACCTTGGATGATGTTCGTCTGTTAAAGCAACAACCTGGGTGACCTTCACCGATAAAGACTTGCTGCTTGGTATTATCGATCACAATAGACCGCTCTACATCTTCGTCAGCATCAATAGATTTATGCCCTCCTGAGTTTTGGTAGATCCAGGAGCTTCACTCAACTTGATGAGTCTACGAGTGTTAGCATATTTGGATATTGATGCTCAAGAGCTTACCGACGATAAGATGTTGNAGCTTCACCGGAGGTTAATCAACCTGAGGTTGTGCATACTATAGATGATAGAAGGGAAGTCATTTCTGTCCGTTAAGAAGAACTGTAGAAGAAAGATTCTGTTCAGATTTTAATAATAGAGAAAGACATTAAGCAGATGGTCGAACAACAAGTTTGGGAGGACTTAGCCCAGTCTAAGGGTGGTGCATCAGCTTCAAAGGGTTGACTTTACTTGGAGGAATTTGATCCCGTGCCTTACCCTAAGGGCTTTATGTCTCCAAACTTCATGACGTTCAATGAAATTGGAAATCCTTGTCAACATACAGCCCACTTCAGAGCCAGTTGTTGTAATATTGGAGGCAACGAAGCATTGTTGTTTCGCCAGTTTGTCAGCAGTTTATCAGGGATAACATTTGATTGGTATGTCAAGTTGCCAAATGGATCAGTGAAGATGTTTGCCAAGTTGGAGCATTTGTTTGTGAAGAGGTTTGCTGAAGCGTAGAACCATGTCACCATAAGAGATATTGTGGTGGAAAGACAGAAGCCTAATGAGACCTTTATTGACTATATCTTGAGGTGGAGAGACTTGAGCATGAAGTGTGAACCTCAGCTACAGAAACAACATGCAACCAAGATTCTACTCAAAATCATCCATTGACCAATAGCTTTCATGCTCAAGGGACACAAAAAAAATTTGTTCGAGAAATTACTCAGCAAGGCCAACAACTTGTAGAAGGAAGTTAAGCATATAGAGTCTCAGGAGAAGACCGAAAAGTCCATAACATTCAAGATATTTGAGAAGAAATCTGGGACAGTAGCAAGAGTTGATAAGGGCAAGCAGCCAATGAGGACTCAGAATGAGCAGTCTCGCCAGGGTTCTTAGCAGTCATCATAACATGATCAGTTTGTCTGCACCAACAGACTCAACAATATGGCTAGTCTGGACAGCAGTCACATCAGAAAGAATCATACTAGATAGATGGTAGATAGAGTTTGACATTTGTAGAGAGGATGAATAAGGTGTATTCTTTCAAGGATGAACCCGTGCCAAAGATGTTCAGAAATTTGATGAAGAAGTCCGAGTTTAGATTACCAAAGTCGNTAGATAGATGGTAGATAGAGTTTGACATTTGTAGAGAGGATGAATAAGGTGTATTCTTTCAAGGATGAACCCATGCCAAAGATGTTCAGAAATTTGATGAAGAAGTCCGAGTTTAGATTACCAAAGTCAAAGAAACCAGAAGAGGTTGATAAAAAGGATCATCTCAACTATTGTCCGTACCACGGACTCCTTGGACACACCATAGAGGGATGTTTCAGTTTTAAGGATTAGCTCGAGAGGAATCTTAAAGAAGGAAATATAATGATTCTGAAAGAATATTTAAAAAGAACTTGAAAGAGTTTTTATAAATATGATTTCGACCATGCCAATCACCGCGATAGAGCCGTATTCAGAGGAAGGTCATTGGAGCGCAATTTGGGGCTGTATATCAAAGAAGTTACTTGATCAGATTCAGATCATTTCAGCACAAGCCACCATTCAGAGCCTATAGCCTGCTAGGCTAAAGATGGAAATTAAACTAGAGAAGTCACCATAGCTGAATAAGAAGAAGAACAAGATCATGCACGAGATGAAGATTGATAGCGCGATGGTAGGATAGGAGCTGCCTTTATTAGATTGGTTATTTTAGATTTGAGGGAGAAATTTATCGAATCGCTGACCACGTATGACTCTCTTTTTGCACCTCCAGGGTATTTTGAATATAATAATTATAATTTCAGCTACATGTTAACTATCTCTACTGATAATGTAGTTGACTGGGACCAATCTAACCCTGATCTCAATTCCCAAACTAATTAAAAAATGTCACTTGAGTCTGATAAGCCTATTAAAAGAAATGAAGAAGATGTCGACAACACTAATTACTACAGGTCTGAGAGTGAGGAGCGAGTCTTCGAGTGTCAAGGAACCCCGATAGTAATCAACTTGGATTTGTCAGATTCAGAAACAAAACTAGAAGAATCAACTACAACATCAAAAGAAGAAGAGTTTACAGAAATTAATTTAAGGTGTGGGAATGTATTACCACCAAGGACAGCTCCAATGGACAAATGAAAGCAAATAGTGACTCAATAAGAACTACCTCTACCTCTGCTAGTAGAAGAGATACAAAATAAAGTAAAAATTAAAGGTTTTTATAAAGTAGATTATAACGTACGAGCTCATCATAGGAGGTTGTCGGAGAAACTAAGCATCTAACTTGCTCTGATCCCATAAAAGAAGATGAGGGAATCTCTGGTCACATTCCTACTTGATCCAGAAATCTACTTAGCTTAGTTGGCCAACACAACCTTGGATGATGTTCGTCTCTTAAAGCAACAACCTGGGTGACCTTCACCGATAAAGACTTGCTGCTTGGTATTATCGATCACAATAGACCGCTCTACATCTTCGTCAGCATCAATAGATTTATGCCCTCCTGAGTTTTGGTAGATCCAGGAGCTTCACTCAACTTGATGAGTCTACGAGTGTTAGCATATTTGGATATTGATGCTCAAGAGCTTACCGACGATAAGATGTTATTAAGAGGATTTAATCAGAAAGGTGAGAGTGCTTAGATATTAATTTCACTACTAATGAAGGTTGGAGAGCTAGTAACATTCACTAAATTCCATATCATCGACACAAAAACTTCATTTAATATTTTTCTTGGTTGACCATGGATTCATGAGCATAACATGGTTCTATCATCGCTACACCAGTGCATCAAATATTACAAAGATGGAAAAGAATATTGCATAAAAGGCGATTTGCAACCATTTTTAGTTCATGAAGTAGGCATCCACGAAGACGCTGCCTAGTACGCTCCTCCAAAGAATACCATATTTTCTTGAGATTTTGTGTCAAATAAGATAGAAGATTCAAAGGGATCACAAGAGTAAGATTATTCAAATCCACTTCAATGATCTACCACCACTCCTTTGCAATGAGTTAGTGGAAGTTCTTTTATCCCACACATCCAAGATCAAGTCCGTGGACGTGGATGAGGAAGAACCAACATATATGTTGAGTAGACAAAGCTGAACATCAACATCAACTTGGAAGAATGTTCTGATGAATATGAGTACGATGACGAGATCATGATGATAAAATAAAAGAAACTGCAGTTTATGATTTCCTTGGAAGATGCGGAGAAAAGTGAATATGAGTNGGATCACAAGAGTAAGATTATTCAAATCCACTTCAATGATCTACCACCACTCCTTTGCAATGAGTTAGTGGAGGTTCTTTTAGCCCACACATTCAAGATCAAGTCCGTGGACGTGGATGAGGAAGAACCAACATATATGTTGAGCAGAAAAAGCTGAACATCAACATTAACTTGGAAGAATGTTCTGATGAATATGAGTACGATGAAGAGATCATGATGATAAAATAGAAGAAACAACAGTTTATGATTTCCTTGGAAGATGCGGAGAAAAGTGAATATGAGGTAATGTATGATCGGATCAACCACTATGTGCACGCCATGACCCTTACTCTGATTCACCAACAAAAGGTCAAGTTTTTAGAAGTCAAAGAAGTCTAGGGCATTGGTTTGAAACTAATCTAGTTCTATCATGCTTCTCCTACTACTAGTTGTGAAATTCATGTAAATTTGAAAGAGGATGATTCTAATGAGTTAATGGAATTACCATTTGGTTACTTTTCTCCTTGTGTTANGGTTTGAAACTAATCTAGTTCTATCATGCTTCTCCTACTACTAGTTGTGAAATTCATGTAAATTTGAAAGAGTATGATTCTAATGAGTTAATGGAATTACCATTTGGTTACTTTTCTCCTAGTGTTCAAAAATTAGTTCAAAAGATATGTGCTGAAGAAAATGACAAAGGATAAACTATAAGTCTTCGAGAAATTATGGAATGTTAAAGGCCAAACTCTCAACTTGAAAGAGGGTCTCAGATTTGGTATGATAGGACCAATCAATGATTCAAAATTTTTCATGGTTATTACTAGAGAATTAGAAGAGGATTTTCTTGATGTGGTGGATGATTTTGAAAATTCTCTGATAGAAGATGCTCCACAGGAGTTTGAAGTGGAAATCAGGTCAATAGTTGGTGAGCTGAAGAAAGTTAACCTCGGGACTGAGGAGCAGCCCCAAACAACCTTCATAAGTTCTCTACTGAGCGGAGATGAGTTATGGATTTAATCAAGTTACTATCAAAATTTAAGGATTGCNGATTCAAAATTTTTCATGGTTATTACTAGAGAATTAGAAGAGGATTTTCTTGATGTGGTGGATGATTTTGAAGATTCTCTGATAGAAGATGCTCCACCAGATTTTGAAGTGGAAATCAGGTCAATAGTTGGTGAGCTGAAGAAAGTTAACCTCGAGACTGAGGAGCAGCCCCGAACAACCTTCATAAGTTCTCTACTGAGCGGAAATGAGTTATGGATTTAATCAAGTTACTATCAAAATTTAAGGATTGATTCACTTGGAGCTACGATGAAATTATAGGATTGTCTTCGAAAGTCACAGTTCACAAGCTTAGAGTGGATGAGAGTATAACCCCAGTAAAACAAGCTCCCAGAAGAATGTGCCTTGAAATAGAACAACAAGTCATTGCTGAGGTGAAGAATGGAAAGTACCCCACATGGTAAGCCAACATCATTCCAGTTAAGTAGAAGAATGGAAAAATTTGGGTATGTGTCGACTTTAGGGATTTAAACAAAGCATGTCTAAAGGATGAGTTTCCACTATCGATACCAGAGTTAATGGTGGACATCATATCAACACATGAGATCTTCTCTTTCATGGATGGATCATCAGGATATAATCAAAATAAAGTGGCTGTAGAAGACACAATACTTATTGCCTTCAGAATGCCGATCAGAATCTTTTGCTACATAGTGAATCCGTCTAGATTGAAAATCACTGAAGCAACGACCAACGAGCTATGACGAAGATATTTGATGACCTCATCCACAAGTAGGAAAAGTTATACATGGATGACTTAGTCATTAAAAGCAAACAATTAATATATTAACTGTATGATTTAAGGATCGTGTTTGAACGATTATGACAATATAATTTTAAGTTGAATCTTTTAAAGTGTGCCTTCGACATTAACTTCGAGAAATTTTTAAGATTCACTGTCCATCATCGGGGAGCCGAGATTGACTCCGACAAGATTAAAGTTATGTTGGAAATGCCGCCTCACAAAACCTTGAAACAACTATGTTCCTTTCAAGGTAAATTGACATAACTAAGATGCTTTATATCTAATATGTCAAGTAGGTGTCATTCTTGACATTAATTAAAAAGGACTCTAAATTTTTTTAGGAAGAGAAATGCCAATGAGCCCTTAAGAATGTTAAGCATAATTCAATGACACCTCCTTTTTTGGCAGCCCCTATCTTGGGATAACCTTGCTTTATACCGTGCCTTAGACGACTCTCTCAGAGCCCAGTTAGCTTAGGTCAATGACGAGGGTAAGGTAAACACACTCTACTACTTCAGTTGATGTCTAATACCGGTGGAGGTAAAGTATCCTCCTATTGAGAAGCACTGTATAGCTTTAATTTTTGTCCCCAAAAGCTTACACATTACATACTTTCTCATAAGATAACCCTTATTCAAAAGTTAATCAATTGCAATATCTGATGACCTGTCCAACATTTTTCAAACACTTAAAAAGATGGTTAATATTTTTATTGCAATTTGATATAGCTTCTGTACCCCTTCGTGCTTTCAAAGGGTAGATTTTTGTGAATTTTATTATAGCCAACCCACTTCCCGTTGGATTTCCTCTCAATGATAATCTACCAGATGATCATATTCTACAAGTAAAATCTTCCAGTGTCAAGCGTTGGGAGATGTATTTCGATGGAGCTTAGTCATCCAGAAAGGATAGAGGATTGCAAACAGTCATACCAGGAAAAGCAAAGATTAGTCTGATTTTCATCACACTGGATCAGAGAATGTTAAGGTTTTCCAACCACTTGACAGAGCCGTGCACGAACAATGAGGCAGAATATGAAACTTTGATTATCGGATTAGAGTTGTTAATGTCAATGAACATAACAAACATTGCCATTTATGGTTGTTCACAAAAATAAGTTGTCGACCAATATAAGAATTTGAAGCTGACATTATCAGAATATCACCAGTACACAATGAAGTTATTAGATCAAATTCCCAGTGTAACACTGTTTAGGATTCTTTGGTGAGATAAAGCCCATGCCGACACTTTATCCAAGCTTGCTAGGGATTTGGCGTGTCCACCGGAGGATTCCATTGATATTACCGTACAAGAATGCCAAGTTTTATAAAAAATTGACCTCGATAATCTATGTAAATTCAAAAAATAAGTAGAGATAATAGTTACAGTAGCAGACAACACTGAGGATTGGCGCAGGCCATTAATAAGATATTTACAAACAGGACAACTACCATATGACAAGTCGGTAGCATATCCAATCAAGAGAAGAGATATGTGATATGATTTTGTAGGTAATGTCCTTTGAAGAAGGTCATTCAATCATATGTGGTTGCAATGTTTAAGCAAAGCAGAAGCACATGATATAATCAAAGTAGTACATGCTAGATTGTGTGGTGCTCACTAGTCAGGGCTAAAGATGAAGATGAAAACTAAGAGACTTAGTTATTATTGGCTAACAATGTTATTAGATTGCATGGATACAACCAGAAAGTGCTACCTGCATCAAGTGCATGGAGTGGTCTAGTACCAACCTTCAAATGTGCTACACCTAATCGTTGCCTCGTGACCATTCGAGTGTTGAGGCATGAATATAGTGGGTTTGATAGACTTTCCATCTTTAAAGGGACACAAATTAATTATCATAGCCACAAATTACTTTTCTAAATAGGCAGAGGCAGTACCATTACGAAATGTTACAGTGCACCACATTCTTCAATTTTTCAAGAGTCAGATCATCTACCATTTTGTTGTCCTGCACAGAATAATTTTTGATAACTGGTTAACCATCAAGAGCACCAAAATTAATAGCTTTGTTACATGACATGGGATAGATTGGAGATACACTACAATTTATTAACCTATAGCCAATGTCCTAGCCAAAGCCTTTAATAAGACGCTCATGCAAATTTTGAAAAAAACATTGGACAAAAATAAGAAAGGATGGCATGCGAATTTGTTAGAGGCTTTGTGGGCCTATCGAACAACGTTAAAAACTACTACTCAGTGTCCACCATATGCGCTCATGTATGGGCCCGAAGCCGTACTCCCATAAAAAGTTCAACTACCGCCTCTCACAGTCACCGTGTCTAACAAAATTACAGTTAAAGACAACGCCAAGCTCTAACTTTTAGAATTGGAAAGTCTCAAAGGAAAATGATTAGAAGCACAACAAAATCTAGAACTGTATCAAGTAAAGATGATCCACGCTCATGATAAATTAGTCCGCCCAAGGACGTTCAATGTCGGTGAACTCATACTCATCCTTAAGAGACCTATCCCTGCACATCTTAGGATAGGTAAAAAATTTGAATCAACTTAGGAGGGATCATTTGATCCCTATCTTATATGAAAGTACTATGATGTATGAAATTATATGTTGAAATCTCTTGTTGAAATATAAACTTGATTTTAGTTTTTTAAATAAAGCCTAACTCTAGAATCATGTCTCATCTAGAAGCTTATTCTAAAATGTATGGTAGGTATGAAATTATTATGTGGTAGGTGTGGAATTATTGTGTTGTAGGTGTGGAATTATTTGTAACCGTTAAATTTCTTACTTTANAAATCACTGAAGCAACGACCAACGAGCTATGACGAAGATATTTGATGACCTCATCCACAAGTAGGAAAAGTTCTACATGGATGACTTAGTCATTAAAAGCAAACAATGAATAGATTACCTGTATGATTTAAGGATCGTGTTTGAACGATTACGACAATATAATTTTAAGTTGAATCTTTTAAAGTGTGCCTTCAACATTAACTTCGAGAAATTTTTAAGATTCATTGTCCATCATCGGGGAGTCGAGATTGACTCCGACAAGATTAAAGTTATCTTGGAAATGGCGCCTCACAAAACCTTGAAATAACTATGTTCCTTTCAAGGTAAATTGACATAACTAAGATGCTTTATATCAAATATGTCAAGTAGGTGTCATTCTTGACATTAATTAAAAAGGACTCTAAATTTATTTAGGAAGAGAAATGCTAATGAGCCTTTAAGAATGTTAAGCATTATTCAATGAAACCTCCTATTTTGGCAGCCTTTATCCTGGGATAACCTTGATACTTTATACCGTGCCTTAGACGACTCTCTCAGAGCCCAGTTAGCTTAGGTCAATGACGAGGGTAAGGTAAACACACTCTACTACTTCAGTTGATGTCTAATACCGGTGGAGGTAAAGTATCCTCCTATTGCGAAGCACTGTATAGCTTTAATTATTGCCCCCAAAGGCTTACACATTACATGCTTTCTCATAAGATAACCCTTCTTCAAAATTTAATCAATTGCAATATCTGATGACCTGTCCAACATTTTTCAAACACTAAAAAAGATGGTTAATATTTTTATTGCAATTTAATATAGCTTCTGTACCCCTTCGTGATTTCAAAGGGTAGATTTTTGTGAATTTTATTGTAGCCAACCCACTTCCAGTTGGATCCCCTCTCAATGATAATCTAACAGATGAGCATATTCTACAAGTAGAATCTTCCAGTGCCAAGCGTTGGGAGATGTATTTCGATGGAGCTTAGTCATCCAGAAAGGATAGAGGATTGCAAACAGTCATACCGGGAAAAGCAGAGATTAGTCTGATTTTCATCACACTGGATCAGAGAATGTTAAGGTTTTCCAACCACCTGACAGAGCCGTGCACGAACAATGAGGCAGAATATGAAACTTTGATTATCGGATTAGAGTTGTTAATGTCAATGAACATAACAAACATTGCCATTTATGGTGGTTCACAAAAATAAGTTGTCGACCAATATAAGAATTTGAAGCCGACATTATCAGAATATCACCATTACACAATGAAATTATTAGATCAAATTCCCAGTGTAACACTGTTTAGGATTCTTTGGTGAGATAAAGCCCATGCCGACACTTTATCCAAGCTTGCTAGGGACTTGGCGTGTCCACCGGAGGATTCCATTGATATTACCGTACAAGAATGCCAAGTTTTATCAAAGATTGACCTCGATAATCTATGTAAATTCAAAAAAGAAGTAGAGATAATAGTTACAGTAGCAGACAACACTGAGGATTGACGCAGGCCATTAATAAGATATTTACAAACAGGACAACTACCATATGACAAGTCGGTAGCATATCCAATCAAGAGAAGAGATATGTGATATGATTTTGTAGGTAATGTCCTTTGAAGAAGGTCATTCAATCATATGTGGTTGCAATGTTTAAGCAAAGCAGAAGCACATGATATAATCAAAGTAGTACATGGCAGATTGTGTGGTGCTCACTAGTCAGGGCTAAAGATGAAGATGAAAATTAAGAGACTTAGTTATTATTGGCTAAAAATGTTATTAGATTGCATGGATACAACCAGAAAGTGTCACCTGCATCAAGTGCATGGAGTGGTCTAGTACCAACCTTCAAATGTGCTACACCTAATCGTTGCCTCGTGACCATTCGAGTGTTGAGGCATGAATATAGTGGGTTTGATAGACTTTCCATCTTTAAAGGGACACAAATTAATTATCATAGCCACAAATTACTTTTCTAAATGGGCAGAGGCAGTACCATTACGAAATGTTACAGTGCACCACATTCTTTAATTTTTCAAGAGTCAGATCATCTACCATTTTGTTGTCCTGCACAGAATAATTTTTGATAACTGGTTAACCATCAAGAGCACCAAAATTAATAGCTTTTTTAAATGACATGGGATAGATTGGAGATACACTACAATTTATTAACCCATAGCCAATGTCCTAGCCAAAGCCTTTAATAAGACGCTCATGCAAATTTTGAAGAAAACATTGGACAAAAATAAGAAAGGATGGCATGCGAAGTTGTTAGAGGCTTTGTGGGCCTATCGAACAACGTTCAAAACTACTACTCAGTGTCCACCATATGCGCTCATGTATGGGCCCGAAGCCGTACTCCCATAGGAAGTTCAACTACCGCCTCTCAGAGTCACCGTCTCTAACAAAATTACAGTTAAAGACAACGCCAAGCTCTAACTTTTAGAATTGGAAAGTCTCAAAGAGAAATGATTAGAAGCACAACAAAATCTAGAACTATATCAAGCAAAGATGATCCACGCTCATGATAAATTAGTCCACCCAAGGACGTTCAATGTCGGTGAACTCATACTCATCCTTAAGAGACCTATCCCTGCACATCTTAGGATAGGTAAAAAATTTGAATCAACTTAGGAGGGACCATTTGATCCCTATCTTATATGAAAGTACTATGATGTATGCAATTATATATTGAAATCTCTTGTTGAAATATAAACTTGATTTTAGTTGTTTAAATAAAGCCTAACTCTAGAATCATGTCTCATCTAGAAGCTTATTCTAAATTGTATGGTAGGTATGAAATTATTATGTGGTAGGTGTGGAATTATTGTGTGGTAGGTGTGGAATTATTTGTAACCGTTAAATTTCTTACTTTGCAACGACACTAAAAAATTAACTTTTAAGCAAATAAGAGTTCAATTATTATATTTAAATATGAGATACTACATAAATATATATATCATTATCAAATAATATAGGACTTTTTGATTAAGCCCCAAATATCAAACCCACAAGGAGAATTTCAATCTTTAAATAACGAATTAGATAACAAACTCAACTTTGAAAAATATTCTTACCCAAACTATAGATGCTAAAATAGGAATGAAAGTTTGAATCTTTTTAGTAATTCTTGATTTTTGAAAATAAAATAAAAATTTAACTAAATTTAACTAGATATTTGTAAGATGAAAGCAATATAAATAAAACCTTTTTTCCTTATCATGAATCAGTAACAAGTATAGGAATTCTATTGTGGAATTATTTAAATTGTATTGTGCCAGATAGGAGCAATAACATTCCTTACCCTTACTAGAGAAGCTATAAAGAACATTAGCTAACTTAAAATTTGAATAATCTTGAAGACAACCTAGATAGGGAAGATACTAGCTGTCACTCTAGAGTTCCCTCTGGGGCTAACATCTCGTATCAAGACCTAAAAATTTAAACCAAATTGGAGGTTTTAGCGTGTCACTCTAAACTTCTCCAACTCTATACCATTCAAAGATTATTTCTCTATTTATTTGCACTCAACCATATGAATTACATTCTCATCAATGCAATCTCATGTGATTCTTAGCAATAGTTGACTGGGATAATAACATCTCGGATCTTACATGTTCCCACAAAAAAATATTAACATCTTAATTGACCCAATGAAGAAGTAAATGAAGTACAAGGTTTTAAATCATCACAACTTATTCCAACATTAAAGATTTAATACTTCACAAAACTTCCATCCAACAATTAATTAATTATCATTTTAAGGAAAAAAAAATAAAGAAAACTACTCAGAATTCATGACAAAACACAACCACACTTATGTTTAAAGGTAGAAATTATGCAAATAAACAAGAAGTCTAAATTAAAACTAAATGTAGTCACAAGGATAAAAACTTATCTCAAATACTCTCCACCAAACTCTTGAAGTTCCTTTGAATCTCTTCTCTTACTTTCTTCTTACAATACTCTCTACTTACACACTACAACTCCTCTCCTTCT